>VZTN01022261.1:0-133951 GCA_013400515.1 Erpornis zantholeuca
CACCTTGGGAGCTTTGATGTCAGATTGTGTATTTTCCGATGTTTCCTCTTTTCCTTTTGTCTTTTTTTTCAAGGTGCTCTTTTCTATTTCAGTATCAGTTCTTGAAATCAATGTTTTTTCTTTTCTTTCTTCAATTCTGATTTCCAGTGAGGGAGGTTCCATAGTTATTTTTTTTGGAATTGGCAACTGGCCTTTTGGCTTTTTCTCTATGTTGTTTTGATTTAGTTTTTCGTTGGATATCCCTGTTTCCATTTCAGCAGCTGGAACCTTTATTTCTCCTTTTGGTCCACATACCTGAAGTCCTGCTTTTTCTAGTGTTTGCACTTTTCCTTCCCTTTCACTTATCTGTGCTTCAATTTGGTCTGTTTCTTCCTTGGTAGTTGACCAGGTAAATGTAGGGAATTTTAACTTTGGCAGTCTGAATTTGCTTTCTTTACCCTCCATATCTTTTTCTCCTGTCTTCATTCCAATTTCTATGTTTAAGGCTGTGTCATTTGTGGGCATGCCATCTTCCTCTAACTTTTCGTTTTTTATTCTGTCTTCTGTGTCCTCTTTGCTTTCTTCTGTTGTTATTTTCATCTCAGGTTTAAGTGTTTTGGCCATTTTGAATGATGGCATTTGCATTTTCCAAGTAGATACTTCTGATTCTGCATCTTGCATATGAGTTTTCACATCTAAATTCCTGCTTTCCTCTGAAGTCATATCAGCTGTTTTTTCTGGTACTGAGTGTGGAACATCACTTCCCTTTTTGGTGATGTCAATCTCTGTCTCTTTTCTTTTGGGAATTGAAATTCCAAAATTTATTTTCTGAATATTTAGTTTTTCTGTGCCTTCTTCTTGTGCTTGTTTTTCTCCTGTTGCCTGTGTGTCAGATGTCTGTAATTCCACTTTAGCAGTGCCTATTTCTAGGCCTTTTACCTGTACAGATCCTTTAGCTGTGTGACCCATCACATCTATGTTTATTCCACTTTCTCCATCTTTTTTATCTGCTGATCCTTTCTGCTTCTTTTTTCGGGATTTTGATGAGGCTTGTGGTGATTTTTTAGTTGGGCTTATTTTCAGATCAGCTGTTTCCAAACTGGGCTTTGGTATCTCTGTTGTTATGTCTGGTACTTCAGGTACACTAAATTTTGATGTTGCTTCCTTGTCTTTTTCTTCTTTAATGCTTATTTCAACTTCAGGGCATTGTTTTACATGAGATGGAATGCCATTCTTCATATCTTTTAAGTCTTTTGTTAATGTTTCATGTACCTCCCCTGTTTTCATTTCATAAGCAGGAGATGTGGTATATTCAACAGTTAAGATTTCAGGATTTTCCAGGCTTATATCATCTTTATGTATTTTTTCTCTTTCAGAGATCAGTGTAGTTTTTATTTCTTTTTTTTGCTTCTCTTGTGGTTCTGTTCTGGACCTGTGCATTCTGAATCCAATGCTAGGGAACTTCAGCTTCCTTTGGCTTCCTTTTTTCTCTTTGGTATGTACTTCTTGTGGAAATTGAGACTCTGTGTCCGTGCTTGTAGGGGAAATATCCTGTGTAGCAGGCTCATATGCATCTGATGTACTATGAGATCTTCTGTGCCTCAATATCTTTTTATTTTTGATTGTTTGAAATTTTGGCCATGATAATCTATCTTTTTTAGGTCTCTTACTTCTTCCTACCCTTTGGCTTACAATTAATGTTTCCCTGTCTTCTTCTGAAATGGCTTTTCCTGAAACATGCAGTGTTTCTTCAGGAATGCTCTCACTGAGTTCATTTTCCTAAAAGAATAAAGAGGAATAAGAAGATTAGAAGTAACCTAAATATAGATGCAACAGAAAATAAAAAACATACTATAAAATAGGTAGAAAAGTGTTCTTTTTATTACTAGTATTTACCTGTTATATTAAAAAAACCCCTGGAGATTATATAAATATGTAATATTAGACAGAAATACATAAAACAAATGGACTAATATATGGATTTTAGGAGATTTTCATTCTTTGCAAAAGATTGCAGTAAACAGAGTATCTGTATGTTTCTCTATATATGTCTATATAAATATATATCATATATACTNAGAGATCATATGTTTATAAAATATCAGTGGTTAAACACATATTTTTTAATAGACAATCTTATGGAGAAGCTTTGGAGAAAAATGTTTACTGATAAATTACATTTTTGAACATATTGAATATCAGTAAAACAGAGATTATTCAAGTCTATTTTATCATAGGACAATTAACAATAAAAAAATGCTGACTCACTAAAGAATACTTTTATACCCTAACACAAGATTGTGGATTTATGTAAGATCTATAGTCTAACTCAAGATACTGAAAAAGCTGCAAGTATTGTGTGGGATTTGTTTTTTTTTGTCATGAATATTCATGCTAGTAAGTTTAAGCACATGCCTAAGTCTTAAGAAAACACAAGTGAGTGTTTTCTGGTCTGTTTCCACACAGCTCATTCTTACAGTATGTTATCCAAACTTTGTAAACTATTCAAATATTTACCTGGACTATTCTTTCCTTCTTGTGCTGGGCTGTAGAGTGTTCTAGATCTTCTTGCACAGCAATTTTTCTTTTGAGGCTGAATTGGACTCTGTATGGCTCGGAATACTGGAGAATCTTGAGGGCATCTTCATATTTGATATTATCGAAAAATATTGTAGCACTTAGAAGCTGATCACCTGTGAGAGGAATCATACATAATTTTAATTACTTTGTATTTTCTTATAGTTTTTTCATTATTTTTCACTTTAGTTTTGCATATACTACTTTATAGGTGTCTTTTTCACTCTTCCAGTGAAAGTTAATTTTTTTTATGGTATACAAAAACCATTACATTTCATTATTGTTCAGGCAAGTCTTAGAAATTATTAATATGGACAGGTTGGCAATTACAACAATCAAGTCCTGTTGCTGGATACACAGGTGGCAATACCTTTCTTCTCTGCTCTCTACTCTTATTCTTTCTTTCTTTTCCTTGTGTATTTTCTTAAGTGATATTTTTATACTTTGTATTGTTGTATTACCATAGGTAATAACCAAAATGGGTACATACCTCCTTTGCACTGTAATCTAATTGTTTGAAAATAAACCTGCCATATACACATATCTATATCTGTCTGTCTATCTATCTATCTATCTATCTATCTATCTATCTATCTATCTCTTAGTTAAGCTCACAGATAACATTAGTTGGTTTGAAATCTACTATTTCTGCTATCTAAAGAGATGGCAGATCATGCAGCTACAAATCTCATTATTTAAAGATAGAGAATAAAATCAAAACAAAATAAAAAATCAGACTGTACCTTCTCTGAGACTAAATATTTTTGAAGCAGGAGATTCCTTAAGTACTTTTTTAATAAATATTCCTTCATTTCCTCCACCTTTCACACTAAAACCACTAGCACCAGCTTCTGCTTCTGTTTTCAGGGTCACTTCCATTGTCTCCTAGAGATAGAAGAAGTTATGAATTTATCATTTTTATTAATTTGCATTAAAGGGTTCTAAGTTGTTCTACAATAAAATATTTAGTCTTCTCAGGTGTATTTTCAATAGCTCAAGAAAGATTATCCAAAGTAGAGAATATACTTACTCAGTGTGTGCTTGATTCTGTTCTAAATTAGAAATAAGCACGTGTGTTAGGGTTATGTTGGATGAGGGCCATAGGGAAAATAGGTTATAATTTTAAAATGTGAAACATATGGAAACTTTTAGGGCTGAAAGATGGTATTTTCTGTGAAGATGTTAACGACTTGAATTAAAATCAATGGGCCAGAAAAGTCAGATTAAGAGCTAGTGCTGTACTGCACTCAAATCAGAGAAGGCTAAAGAAAGAGTTCTAAAAATAATTATGGACAGACCACAAGTAGGACAAATAAATGTTCATGCCTGTGCCACAACTCGGCCACTCATGAAGTTCCTGGTCAAAACAAGTCCAAAGTGATTCTTTGCCCATTTGTCCTTGCTTCTGTCCACCCATTCATGTCTATGTGTTATAACAAACTTTACAAGGCTCACCCCTAAAACTATGGAATGCTTTCAGACTGACCTGTGGATGACTCTGTTTTGATTTGTCTGTAGAATGTTTTTTTCCTTCTTGAAGCTGAAAAATAATTTTTAATTATTTAATGATCCGAAGTCATGGTGTTCTTAAGTACAACAAAAATCAGTTAAAATTCCTGGTTTAGAGTAAGAACTGAGGTTGACTTTAATGACAACAGAGCAAAATCAGGATCAAGTGCAATGTTCAACATGAATGACTTAACTACACTAATCCCAGTGGAAAATTAGATGCCACGGCCTCCCTTCATTGTACCAAAATTTGCATTTAATGAATGTCAGAGAGTAAATGTCTTAAGATATTGGGAGCTTTTCTGTGTCCTAATGTAGCATATGATTCATGTTTTCAATTTTGTAAACATACATTTTGTTTTACTTATGCAACTTCAGCATGGATTTTTAACTGTTGCCTACTTACATTAACATGGGTGTACTAATTAAATCTCTAACTTTGAAAAACAAATAGGTACAGGTAATTCTGAAATACTTACTGGTTAGATTCAAGCCAGTTATGTATTCTATCAGGAAAAACACTATATTTTCTTTATGCTCCCTGCCTTGTGTCCTTTATGGAATTAAGTCAAATGCATTTTCTTGCCAAGAAACAAGAACATGGTCAGCAAGTCCGGCACAAAATAAAACCATCAATGAATAAAGATGTGATTTTGGTGGGGACAGGAACACAATATGACTTCCACAATATCCCATTCTATGACATATGACCCTCTGCTACTTGTGGGAGCCAAAGCCTCTTGAATGAACTTAATAAAGTTATGCCTGCACGAAAACTTGATGTCTTGCCTTTAAATAATCTTCTTCTATGGGATACTCATAAACTGGAGAGGATCCTTGTGGCCTTGGACGAATGTCTTCTACTGCCACTTCATTAACCTGTGGAAATACATGAGTGGTGGTAAAGCAACATCCACCATTGAACAGTGACTCATTTTTAGGAGTGTTTCTCTAGTTAGGCATAGTGTCCTTCTGAGTAAAAATGTGGCAATAGTGATGATGGATAAAAACCATCCAATAACCAATAACTCTTTTTTTAGGTCAAGAGCAAATACCATTCTCATGCTAAAGCATTCAAAACCACAAGGGACAGAATTCTGAGAGACAAAACCAATGGTATGCTGATTTTGGTTTTCTTTATGGATTGTATTTATCTACAGACTGAACAGACTGAAAACAGATCAATTACTAAGAACTGACAAAAGTAAAAAAAATCCCTTCCCTGCTCTATCGCACACCTAAACTTTGCATCCAATGGCTTCAAACTTTATTGCCTTCTATAAGAAAGCAAAACATGGAAAAGTCCCAGCAGGAATTTCTGCTGATAAGCACTTGACATTCTTCTTTCTTCAGTCAGACAACAGGGAACCTAAACTAAAGAAGAGTTGCTGTAGTTAACAGCCATGTAATAGTTTGCTAAGTCTTGGTAGTAAACTTATGCCAATGAACCATGGCAAAGATCAGATGCCTTTACACTGAAACATCTTTCTGGTTTTTGAGCTGACAGGACAATCCCAAGCTAAAATACCACATTTTTAATGGGGAGGAAGATCACCAGCAAGACCCAGCTATAAACAAAACATTTAAGATCCCATTTTGCCAAAATGTCATCACAGAAAAATTCAACTCTAAAAAACTCACAGAATCTTCATCTTCTGCATCAGCATCAGCATCAGCATCTCCTGGGTGCTCAGCTGGTCTCAGCTGTCGTCCAGAACCTGAAAGCAGCACACAGGTTGTTGGTGCCTGCAGGATCCACAAAGAGCACAGAGCAGTCAGCTTGCAAGCTGAAACCCTCTGGAGCAGCATGGCAAGGGATGTGCACAGGCCAGTGGAAAGGCCTGCCTTAATTTGGATTCCTGGCATCACAGAATGGTTTGGATTGGAAGGAGTAATAAAGATCTTCTCGTTCTCCCTACTAGCCATGGACAGGGGTTATAATCCAGCTAACTTCTAGTTCTACATTTTCTCCAATTTGGAGATTTTTCTCCTTCACAAAAGCCTTTACATTTCTGGATATTAATATTTCTGATATCTTTGGAAAAAGAAAAGCAGCAACCATCTGCTGACCCTTGTCTCTTCCACCAGCCCCCATCTTTCCAAAGGGACTGAGCGTAGCCCACAATGAAGGCTTTGAGGGATTGGAGACCAGAAAAAGAGGAGGAGAGGTGTACAGAGGGAATCCGAATTGTTTTTCCCCGAGTTGCTTTATTCTTTAAAATATCCGTTGCCTTAAATGGCTACCTAGAAACAGAGACTAGACAGGAATAAAGGAATAAAGGTGGTATTTATTTGAAAGGCCTTCAGGTGCACACTTTGGGCTCCAGAGGGTCCTGCCTCTGTGGATCCCAAAATGGACAATGACAGGTCATGAGTATTTCACACTTTTATATCAACATAAATTCACCAACCAGAACCCAGCCAATGATGGAATTTCCCGCAAGCCTGCCCCCTCTTCCCAAGATGATGGTTTACAGTTCTTGTTCTGAGTGTCCTTGGAGAGCAAGTTACATGTTCTGTTATGTCTATCTTAGCATAGAGAACAGCACTTAAGAAGCTACAGAAAACTTCAGAGTCACACTAGCAGCACAGGATTGGAAAAATATAAAAGTTAAAACCTAAGGCATCATATCAAAATCAGTAATTAAAAGTTTTTTAATTCCCAATAAATTAAATTGATTGAAATTCCCCATATTGAAACTCTTTGTTTCTGATAAAGGTCTTAAGAACAGGACAGTAAACATCATGAAGTGTTGATAGTCATAAAGACTCTGTTTTCCTAGTTTCTAAAAGTATTGAGGGCAGACAGAGATGAGGTAAAGGAGATGGGCTGTCTGAAAGTATGATTCTCTCTAAATGCCTTAAATTTGGCACAAAAGAATGAAAACAGCATGCATGTTTTCAGAGATCCAGTCTTAGCCAGTAGAGGACAGTGTGGCTGAACTACATATTCCCTAATGCGCCAGCTATTCACATGCTCCAGTCCTTGTCCCACTAACTGTGTCTCTTTCTTGTCTCCATGCTCGTTTTTTCCAAGCCATCAGGCTGTCTAGCTCCCCGGTGCTCATTTCTGCAACTGCCATTACTATACATAGTTTTGGCTCTCCTAAACAGATCCTCTGGCTTGAAAATATGCTCAAAAACTAGGGAAAACAATTGACAAGAAGAACTGTGCAACTCATTGTCTGTTTCAAACGGAGAGTCCTTGGGCTGGAACACAACATTTCTGGATGTTGCACACTGTGTGTGCAGACGAGATGGCATGACTTAGTCATGTCTGCAATCACTCCGACTTACACTCATTGCCAAGCTCTTGTTAAAGTGGCTGGGATTTTGCTGGTCACTCTTCATAGCTTTTTGATCTCCTATGCTTACTTTTTTTCCTTGATTTTTTTGAAGATGAAATTATATAGCACAGACAAAGCTTTGAAAGGGTTATGCCCCAGTGATCAGTGATGGACCACTTTGTTAACATGAATGGAAATAGTGTGCTTCCAGTCAGAATATCCCCTAAGAATATCCCTGTGGGTCAAGTTTCCAAACCTGATAGAAGGCAGTCCTCATTAGCCAAATGTACAGCATCATAATCATCTCTCCTACAGTATTCCAGACTGAAGGAACTGGGATCAACCCAGAACACATCAGAGCTGCCAGACCGTTCCTCCTTTAGCCTTCACATCACTAGACCTGACACCTACAATGAACAATTCTAGAAAATTCTAGAAAATGGTTTTAATGCGGATTCTAACTCAGATTAAAGACCTGCTTGAAATTTTGCTAGCACTTACAATCTTCAGAAGCTCAAGAAAATTGGAAAATTAGCGTAACCTTGTTAAAAAAATTAAGACATGGATTTATGAGCCTGATTTCAGGCATTTCTGTTTGAAAATTCTGGACTCCATTCATTAAGCACTTCACCACATGTATTTTAATAAGCATCATATGAGGGGAAGAGCTGCAGGATTGAGGCTTGATTGTTTAATTTGCTTACTGCTTCTAAAGATTCAGGTGCCAATAATAAATTTTATGGCTGTTACTAAAATTCCAAGAAATAGTAAGGACTTAGTCTTGTGGCATTGCCATATTTTTCGCTTGGGAGAATCCCACCCACAAGCCCTGCAGTCCAGCAGAGTGACTTAACAGAAAATTGTGTGGATTGCTGGAGTGTTTGCTCTTCAGTGCAGCACTTCAATGCTAACTACAGCATTGATCCCTGGTGGCTGCCAATAATTTTGCTACTGGAAAAGAAACAGGAAAGAATTATCTGTGAGACTTCTGGGGCTGGTTCACTGCTGTTTCTCTTGTTTTACTCTGCTGTAACTTCAGCGATGCCTTAGTTGTCTGGAACTAGAGCAATGCAAATACAGTACCTCTCCTAAACTGTGATAGTAGTGTCTTTTCCTAAAAAAACTAAGCAACAGATTACTGTCCCCAGGGCTAACAGAGATGTGGGTGAGATTGCACGGAGGGGCATCAGATTCACAGATGACCTTCCCTCCCAAAGCTTCACACTGGGGCCTTTCCATCCATCCCTATTTCCCCAAATTCTGCCTAGGCTTCCCCTCTACAATAGCTAATCCATGTCATATAAGACTTGTGCCCTTGATTCCTACTGTAGACTGAGATTTGCCTCTGATTATTTCCTGATTCAGAATGCTTTCAAAAGAAATCTATAAAAGGGGGGAATTACAGTACATTTTCAGCAAAGCCTTCTTTCTGAGTAGAAAAGCCTGTGCCAGTACACTGTGATTTATATGCATGTCATTCTCATGCCCTGAATAGTAGCAATGCCAACATTTTATAGATTTTCACTTTTTTTTATGGACCGTGGACAATCAGTGCTTTGTTCAAAATGTTTTCATAAACAAGATGGAATTTACATCAGTGACTACTTCTAATAGCCACTGGACTGACTTCAGAACAAGGGAATTTTTTGAAAGTAAGCAGTAGGAGTTACATAGGCTGGATCATTTTCATACCATATGACTGAAAATTGTATCTGCTTTTTGATATGCAATTATTTTAAAATTATTTTATCTTTAGCCTACCAACCCAGATGGACTGCTTGGGCAAAACCACAAAAAAAAATTTAAAACAGGTTATTTTTTTGGTATTTACATTCAGTGGGCAACAGTCTCCAAAATCACACTTGATAGAATATAACAAATTCCAAGTATGACAGTGTCATTGAATTTAAATCAAGTATGCTTTAATGTATTGTATAAAGAGAAACCTAGCTTTAATTGGAACACTGGTATATAAAATTCCTGTGGTCTGTATACTTTAAAATAAAATAAAACAGTACATAAGAATACCAGAGATGTTAATAAAAGAAACAATAATGTCTTTAGTTGATGATCCTATCTTCTCTGCTCCCAGACTATAGCCCTTTCTCTGCAATTCTTAGATTTGGGCTTTTTGCATTTTAAGATTTTCTACTAAAGCTATATTTGCATATGAACAGTGAATTTAAGTAATCTGCTCTTATCTTTAAGCATATTACTTTTCCTTGCATCAACTTCAATATTACTTCAAAAAATAGTTTCTCTTAAGAGACAGAAACCTGATCCATGGTAAAATATCTGTCCACAGGTGAAATGTTTTATCCTTTGCTCACTTGCTTATTGTTGTTTAAGGTCACAACCCGTGCCTTTTCTTTATGAGGATTTTGGCATTTTCTAGTTACCATTCCTAAGCTGTGACAGGAAACTAACAGTCCTATTTGTTCAGTGCTGTGGAAATAGCTCTGAGTCCACAGCCGGTGAGAAAACTTGTGCCTTGACATGTGTGCAAGGCTGGGACATCTTTAGATCAGGTCTTTTCTGACAGTGCAAAGCACACTCTGGGCACATAGCCTCATTTGTGTTATTAATAAGGAAAAGGAGGAATGAATAATTGCAAGACAAACAACAGCAGTAATAATTTAGAGTCATTGTCATTGTTGGCCCTGTGTTTGACCCGCTAAAGAATTCATACATGTAGGTCAGCAGTTTTCACGGTGCTCCCTCATGTGCTTATGTCTTGTTGTAAACAAAGATGTGCATGGCTGCTGTCATGGACAGCTTCAGCTGGCTCCTTCATCAGACCTTTCTACCTGCAACCATCAGCCCCTGCTCCTACAGGTCTGTCTGTCCCTCTGCCCTCAGGCACTCTGCTGTGGGGCTGTTATTCCTCATGTGTGAATGGCTGGTAACTGCTAATGCATTGCTCCAGAACATCTTTTGTTTTTAAAACCACATCCCTCTCTCCAGATGGATGGTGTGCCTGATTTTTCCCCCCACCCACAGCTTGTTCTCGCTCACTTGCAGGTATCGCAATTACTGGGATTCCTTTTCCTCCCTCAGAGCTCTCACAGCCGCCTGAGCAGGACTGCCGTGAAGTCCCGCAGCCCCTTCTGATTCACGTCTTATATTTGAGAAAGGGAATACTTAGAATAGTTAGAGTATTTAACATCGTGGGCCCCAGTTCAGGCAAGCACTTGATAACAGGAACACTATGCACATGCCTGGCATTCGTCTTGGCTTCTCAAGAGCTCTTTTTCAGATAGGTAAGTTCACCTGACTTCCAAGCAAGCAATGCTGGAGGAAAATGATCCTGCAAGCATCAGCTGCAAAGATAAGAATCTGAAAGTGTTTGCAAATAAACCTTGTTATGCATGTACTGTCTTCCTGAACACGAGGTTTAAGCCACGTTTCATGGCACAGGCTTTCGCACAGTCTGCGCAGGCTCGACCACGAGCTCCAGAAGGTTCATGGCATTTCCAGTAAGGAGCTCCAGTGATGCAGGGGAAAACCACCAGCAAAAAAAAAAAAATCAAGAGGTTCATCTTCTACAGAGATTTCCTAGTGCATTCCAGAGACCTGGATTCATTCCATTGTCCTGCAAGACCGCACGGACTGAGTTACAACAACTGCTGGGCAGGGCTCTGGGGCATGGCCGGAGCGCAGCGGGAATGCTGCGGCTGTCACTCCATCTGGGCAGGATCCCTGGCCGTGGGGAGATGCGGGCACTCAGTCACGGAGAAAGCTGCCTCTCCCAGCCCTCCATCGCGGGAATGTCATGTTACTTCACTTGAACCGCTGCCAGCGAGACAGCGGGGGCACCCAGCAGCTCCTCCTAGAAGAACCAGCTTGTCAGCTCGGAGCGGAATGGCTGCCACGGTGGAAAAAGCAGCACTTCTGCCTCAGAAAAGGTGTTACTGTGAGGATCAGCACCGCCCCTTTAGTGTTTCCCCTCTGCCCTGGGCTGGGAGTGGGACCCTCCCCGCCAAGCCCTGAAATTTCTGTGGGATGAAGACAGAGGACTACTCTGTGGAATGAAGATAAAGATTTTGCTGCTGAAGGAGTTTAACAGGCCTTATTATCAGCGGGGTGCTATCAGAACCAGCTGGGCCGGTGTTCAAGCTACACTCCTGCCTTTGTTTTGCACTGGTTTGGCAATGCCCCTTGGCTGCACTCTGTCCCTGGGCTGCATACTTGTGCTGTGATGAATGTAGCTCAGACCTGGGAGCCGAAAGCTGGGGCTTGTAGCACAGTCGTGCTAAAGGAGCAGCTACTCCCAAATAACCAACGTGTGTGAATAGTTTCCTTCCATTCAAGGCATGAACAAGATGTTTTGATTCATTGCCTTGGTATGTTAAGCTGCCCTTGTCGGCTGTTGGAGTACTTCATTAAAAGCCTTCAAATCATTTCATCTCAAAGCCTTTTGAAAACAGAATATAAATGTGAGTTACAATCATGAGTCTCCTTGCCCAGCCAGAGGACTGTCCATGAAGTTAACACCTCCTTTTATCAAAAGGAACAGTACTCGGCTCTGCAAAGTACATCCAAGTAGAGAAATGTCTCAGGAATTAAGGTTTCTTGCAGACCCTACTGAGCTCTGTAAGATTTTATAGAGCATTTTCTACAGGTTCACTAGTATCAGGAAAGATGTGTAAGATAACTGGCAACTAAGAACTGATATAAACACTACCATAAAAAGAGAAACTAAGAGCCCCCAGATAAAAAGAAGAGTGAATGGCTTTCCCATGAGTGTGTGTTTATTGATAAGCTCTGCCCACAGATTTAAAAGTATTAAAAACATTCTTGCTCACACTTCACAATAGGAGCAAAACTTTTAGGAAGGCTGATCAGAATGGAGTTCTTGATTCTTACAGTGGTCCACCTTTCCTCTGATGGTAAAGATAAACTTAATAGAAACCATAGAAACAATTCAGAGCATGAAAATAAATCACTCTGGTGGGCCTCTGCACAGACCTTCTCAGCTTAAGTCATATTTTAACATGAAAAGCACAGGGGACTTTTTCTTTTTTTCCAATTGTCAAGATGAAATTTTCCAGATCCTGAGTTAATGACTTTCATCTAGCTATCATCATTTATTTGTTACTTGGCTATATAGGAAATGTATTTTGGCCAGATCCACATAACTCTTCTGCTACAAGAATCAAAATTTACTAAAGCATTTCATTAGTCTGATATTTCACCTCTTACTGAAACAGAATAATGTTTCCTACAAGCGGCAGAGAGTTTGAAAATAAGCTCTTAACCAAAGTTTACTGTGAGAATATGAATAGAGTGATGTCCAAAAGAGACAGCAAAATCAGGCAGCAGTGGCCGATAGCTGTAGTTGTTTTTCCTGGTCCATCCCTCCTCTTCCTAGCTAAAAGACAGCTACAAGTGGCAGAGTAGAAAAGGTAGCTGGAGAAATGCTCATGGTACCCAGCAGACTACCAGAGGTTTGGTGCTGTTTCCCCTAGGCCATGGCTCTGTTTCAGAAGCAGAAGTTTTGTATCATCTCTGGTTTTAGTCTGTTTGCATGGAGGGTAGGTGTAACTTGCTGCCCTGTGTTCCTGTGTTGCATGTCTTAGGCAGGAATTTTCCTCTTTCTCAGGTTTTATGTGGCAGAATGGGCACCCAGTCTGTGTTGTACTTCCTGCATTAATTCCTACAGTGTTTTCTTGCATAATTATGGTGGTAAAGTAGTGAATTAGCACATTCTCTGATGATTACCGATTACGATTTTTCCAGGATTGCAGGGCCTTTATTCTCATGAAGTTGGTAAGAGAAGGGAATCACTTCTTAGCAATTGTTGCTGTGTGTGCCCAGACTCCTGGCCTGAACCAAAATTGCTTACCACCCTTTTGGACAGAAAGTGAGTTAGCAATTCATAGCCAAATAAATCAATAAAAACTGGTCTAATCCACTCTGATCCTCAACAGTTTTATCTCTTGGGATATACTGGTTTTACTTGCAATTGAGTCTCTACCATGCTGTGAATAGTTGTATGGATACCCAAATAAAATTTCCTGGGGTGTCACTGCCCATCTGGATGATCTGGGTTTTAGGGAGGGTTTCAGGAGTATGTTGCAAATGAAGAGCTCTCGCTTGCTTACCAGCTTCAGAAACCCTAGTGGGAACTACTCTGCAGCTATTTGGTTATATTGATTAGGCATCTTGCAGTCCCTCTCCTCTGAAAGAAACCCCTTCACCTGTACAAGAAACTAGACTTGGGAAGTGAATGCACATCTGCCTTCCTCTCAGAGCAAGGAGTTGATTCCTGCTGTCCTCCTTGTTAGGCAGCTGTGAGCTCAGCTCTTACCATGACACCTAGAAGCGCAGGCAGGTGGGTGCCTACTGCAGATAAGGCATATAAAGATCACCCAAATTAACTTTGCCACATTCCTTCCCCTCTCTGATTCACCCTTCCAAGAATTCAGGCTTCTACCAGAGCAGATTGCCTGTTCCACTGCCAAAGCACAGCCCTGCTCAGATTTATAAATGAATCAAATGAATGCATTTATGGAAAATGATCGCTCTGCCTGTGTAGGCTTGATTGGCAGCCCTGGAGACTCTGGCCACTGAGTCAGTATTTCTTAAGAAGTGGTTGTAACCCCAAGCTGTCTCAAGGTAGCCCAGTACCAACACACGAAAGAAAGATGCCAATTCTTGGTGGTTTTGGTAAAAAGCACATTTGTTCCCTAAGAATAGGTCTTAAGATAAGCGTAGGAATAGAGGATCTGCTAACATTTTGCAAAAAGCCCAAAACAACTGATGCAGGCTTTATATAAATGGCACTTACCACTCCACATTAGAAACAGACTTTTTAGCCCAGACTGCTAAAAATGCTCTTCAAACCCTTTTCTTAAAAAAAAAAATCCTCATCAGAATCAATGCTCTGTAAATATTTTTGCATTTAGAGATAAATATATACATATACATACATACATATATACAGAGAAAGCATTCGTATCATGATCTTTATGGTCTTAAGGTCCTTATGGTCTAGAAGATTTGTATTTCTCCTTACTCCACTGATAAATTTCATTGCACAGTTAAGAGCCCAGATACAGCAATGTTAATGGAGTGGTGTAACTTTGGCCCTCTCTTTGGTATGCTGGGCATAGCCCCTCTCAAAAGAGGAATGCAGAAAAAAACCTTGTAGTTTGTCCACAACCTTTTATGGGGGCTTTTATATAAGTATCTGCCCTTGGAAACAGGTTTCCAGGGTGAGAGAAAATTTCCTGGGCAACTTGTTTGGATGTAAATCACCACAGAAGAAAATATCTTTTAAGCTTTTAAATTCCTTAATGTATATGTAATACAAGAGATACGGGATAAAGGTGACAGAAAATTATCATGGGAAAATATTTTACATCAGAGAAAAGTTAACAGTTCCCTCACTTTGTTAAGATAAAAATCTTTTCTGTCAATAAACACTGATAGTAGCAAAATAGCATTTGGCACAGCTCACGTTTCCTTGTTTTTGTGTGGTAGGAGATTCTCTTTAAAATTAGAGAGAATTTCTGGATGCAGAATGTGGGTTTACAAAAGCGTAAAATCTCATTTACAAATAAACTAATCCATTGGATCAGATAAATAAATAAATAGGCTTGGTTCTGTCCACATCAGTGTAATTCAAATCTGAATAAATGGACTATAAACTTGGGTTTCAGTCACAAAAAGGTCAGATTTCAAAATACTTGATTTGGTCCCATACCAAATTCTTTTTGAAAACGTTTTCTCTTGATTTCAGCCCATTAGTTTGTACCTCTTTTTTGAACACCTTTCTGTAACAGATGTATACCTTGCCCCAGCATTTTCTAAATGTACCATTTGATACGTCTTCTTTTACAAATTAAATCTGTTAACTTAGTTTTTATTGTTGGAAATTAGAAATAATTATGTGAGACTGAAAATCATTGGAATTTTAAGTGCACATTGATTTGCAGAAGAAAAAAATGATACTGACAAGCTTTTGTTGCATTGTATTTTTGAAAAAATAAAATTGAATCTTTGCATGTGGTTTTTAAATGGTTCAGTATTGATTTTCCATTTCTGTACCTCCTAGCACCCAAAAATAACAAACCAAAATGCTTGCCTAATAGAACAGAGAAAAACACAGTTTAGTTAAAGAAATAGATTTCAGTTTTAGGTTTCACAGACACTAGTATAAACGATAGGGAGAAACCATTTCTTTAAAGACTCATTACTGCAGTTCTGGGTTTCTTTCTGGTTAAAGACTCAAGTAGCGAGAACATAACTACACTGTGGTTCATCCATGTAGTAACTGGTGAATGAATTGAGGTGGGTGGAGTTGTTTGGAAGCACTAACAGAACTATTTCTTGGAGTTGATTATCAACCCTAAAGCTGATTCATAACATTTCCAAACATCCAGAGCCTCTCTGTAATACGAAAATAATGATATCTAATGGAAATGAGTAAATTTATCATAATGGTCTGTTCACATTCAGGTTAAGTATTTTATATATCAATTAAAACAGGATGCATTCTTTTTGATGGCACATGGTAAGGTTTTTCTTGATGAACAGCTGTGCAAGATTCTGACCAATATATAAGAGAGAGTAAATTACATTTTGCTCTTCAGCCAGATCAAGGGCTCCACTGAAATAAAACAGCTTTGTACCAATACAAAGTATAAGGAAAAGGAAGACCCTGGGGCTTCAGTTACATTTTTTGAGATCTGCTGCAATGTGGCTTCTTCAGAGTCATTTAAATCTCTGCAACAGGAGGACAATCCAGTGGCTTGTCCCCACTCTGAAGAATAGCAATGACCACCTTGATTTGTGGAACTGTGAAGAGTTTGAGCAAAAGAAAAGAATGGGAGGCACCTGGAGATGCCCTTCAGTCCATCTGTAGGGTTTTCTGCACATCCCTGCAAAGAATATTTTTAAACCAATGTTTTTTTACTGCCTGTGTTCTCTTGCACCCTGCCTGATCCAGTGGCCCCAGTGAGGACTTTGCTCTCTGAGCTGTGGTTCAGCTCTCTGTGAGCTCTGTGTGCAGCAGAGAGACCATTGCTCTCTTCTATAGAAGGAGGATTTGCATATCCTTGCACTATGCATGGCTTACAGTCAATAACGCCAGAAAAGGAGAACGATTGCTACCATGAAATTACCCTGTCTAAAACAAAAGCCTCCACCACCATCTTACTGTGACATTTTTAAATACTGCAGTCCCAAAGTCCTCCATGGACTGAGATGTTAATAAGATTTTAGCAGAGACTGAAATATTTGCATTATATAGTGGTGTTGGGGGCAGTGTTGACAGAATTCTGCAACTACACTGAGAGCAGAATTTGTTTCTTTCTTCATTGCAAATACTTTGAACACTACTTAATCCCACTTCGAACACTTATGAAGAAAATCTGTCCCCATTTGACCAAAAGAGAGTTAAAAAAAAGCACTCTGCCAATCCTAGAAGACAAATACCCAGAACTCTTCTTTTTTTCAGAGAAATCAAGTGCAGGGCTTGACACAACAGGACACACATGGGAAAAGGACAATGATAACCAACACATAAGCCCAGAGTAAGTCACAGAATCATAGAATCATGGAATGGTTTAGAAGGGACCTTAAAGATCATGTCATTCTGAACTCCCTGCCATGGGCAGGGACATCTTCCACTAGACCAGGTCGCTCAAAGCCTCCTGAAGTCCTGCTAACTGAAAACCAGGTTCTTCTACACTTGTACATCAGGGAAATCTACCGCAGAGAAATTATCTCAAATCGTTTTGAATACCTGGGCCAGGGTCTCAAGTGTGTAGGACCCAGATTCAACAACACTAAGCAAAGCACAGAGTGAGGGTTAAAATGTAAGGTCTGCTGGAGCATGTTCTTCTGCTAAGGGTTTGGTTCAGGAAAAGAGCTCTTTGTTTTTGAAATAGAGCTTGGCCAATGCCAGGTCTTGTTCCTGATCCCTAGACTCTAAAGCCCATTCTCAGAGGACTTCAGCACACATGTGCTAAGTACATGTTGCAGCAGGTTTATCCTCTGCAGCTGGGACCACTGGCCCTGTGAACAGCTTCTGGGACTGGTTGGTACAAGGAGGTTCTGATGGATTTGTTACTCTTATTGCTTGGGCAGGTGTGGATATTACAGCTGTGTTACTCAGCACACCTTGGTAGCAGGGAAGGTCATGAACACTTCACACATACATGTTCGAAGAGAGGGATCTGAAAATGTATCTGAACAATTTCTAGGGAAGTTTAAGTTCTCCCTGCAGAGCAGTGCCAGCTCAGGGATACTGGAAAACACATTTTTCATGCATATGTTTTTTATTAAATGCAGCTGTCAAAACATAGCAGGGCTCATGTTCCTGAAAAGGTGCAGGGAAGAGAAGACAAATGGTTGGAATAAAGCAGGAATGTGCCTACTCTGCCTAGGCAAAAATCACCACTTCTATAGAGCCTTCAGGGCAACCTTTAAACTAGCTGGCTCAGGGACTGGTAGCTGTGTAGCTGTGGGATTTCAGTGAACGCCTTACAAACCCAACCAACTCCCCAGGGAAGCCAGGACTTGCTGCACAAGCCACTCCTCCCATGCCCAGATTGGCTGGACAGACACCAGCTCTGCACAAACTGCACCTTCCCAGTGCTGTGGAGGCACAGCCAGCCAGAGAGTGTCCTTACCAATCCTCACCCTCCCTGCCATGCTGCAGATAATGTGTTCCAAGTGTGCTGGCAGTGAATTTACACCATCTACCGCAATCTGGTAACACCTACCTCTAATCATTTTGCTGCAGTAGAATTATGGAGGTGAAAACAGCAAAGGCAAAACAAGTTTTTAAATTTTTTTTATGATAATTTTCCTCTTACTCCATAGATAAAGATTCAGGTTTTAGCCTCTGATCTAAATGTGTGTTCTCAAGGTGTTTGGCTGGATTTATAACAGTGCAATAGCAGAATTTGGCTGTGATCTTCAGACGACAACATCAGTTAACAGACTTGCTTATTTCTCTATAATGTATTATTTGGGTTTTCTACGAGGTTCCTATTCCACAAGGGTAATAGTCTAAATACAATGCAGTTGTGTGGCAACAGTGTACCAGATAAATTCAGCTAACTCTGGGTAATATCACAAAAAAATATGTGTTTATAGCTTCATGCCAGTTTCTGACTAATGCTTTTGTTTGTTGCTATAGCAAACCACACATGAATCTGATAGCCAAAAGCATGTTTATGACTAACCTTGGCTCTCTGGGGATTGAAAATATGGAATAAAAAAAAATCCCTAAACCGCAACACACAGTGTGAGGAGAACATGATAGGAAACACCTTTTTTGGCACGAGTTACTATGAACATTAAAAGAGAAGAATATCATAAGTGGAAAACATTAGGAAATGGGAATTGTGGGAATAACTGCCTTTAACCCACGGCAATACAAATCGAGCTTTCACTTCACATCACAAAGTTGTCTATGCAGGACTAGAGAACATTGCAGGAAGTCCTGGTTGCATGTTAAGAGATGGATTTAAGCCTCTGAAATCTGGAGAAGTTTCGTATCTCACTTTAAAAAGCTCAGACCACTTTACTGGAGATAATTTTTACACCGTGCCTTGATACGTAGGACATGGCTATTCACTTAATTAATTTCTATTACCATTTATGCTTTAGTAGTTTCCAAGAGCCTGTCCCAAGACTGACACCTCATTATGCTGTACAAATACACAGTGGAGAACAATGCTGGCCCCAGAGGGCTTTCTGTGAAACCAACAGAGGGAGCCAAAGCGGGAGGGGGCTGGACAGAGGGGGAGGCAGAGACAGAGAGGTGATGTGACTGCGTTACCCACCCAGTCAGAGGTTGAACCCAGGTGTCTTGCACCCCGGTTCAATTGACTGATTCAAGTTGCCAACTATGTTACTGTGAGGAGAAGAATACATTTTGTACCCTGCAGAGGAGTGAAAATCAATGCAGTTGAAGTGACACTTAAACTAGGACAGTTTACAACAAAGCTACATTATGTCAGGCAAAATTTATACTCGTGTTACCCTGTTATTCTTAATAACCTTTTTCTTTCATATGTTAAAAAACAATAAAGGGGAATATTGCAGTAGATTGAATAGATCAGATCAGTCTCCATCAATGTTTTCTATTGATATTAGAAATTATTAGAAATATTCTCTGCCTCTGGACTACATGCGGCATCTTTATTCTCAGATTTGTACAGTGCATAAAGGCACATGATAATCACAATTCCTGGCAAGTTCTTCCATCATCTATATGGTATTTAACAGAGTCTTCAGTTCATGTACAACTTAATGAAGAGATAGGTCTGCCCAAGCTCTCATGTTTCAGTTATTTCCAAGAGGTTTCATGAAAGACATCTTGACTGATCAGTAGGATCATCAGGACACAGCCATAAATGGAAGCTTACAAAAATTAGTAGGACTTACATGGTGTCTGCTGGTCATGCCACAGGATGAAATCTTGAAGTATTGAGATTTCATTCTGTGCCTACTCAAGCAAGACACCCATTGGCCTCATTGAAACTGATACATGGCATGTTACATTGCATTCGTCCTGTAGCTCGGACTGTGATATGGGCTGAGGTCAGCTTTGATTTCATCTTGCAGAATCCAGCAGAGCACACATCACTGCTCACAGCAATCACAACTGCATCCTTGTAAGAGTAAATATTTTGAGAAAAAAAAAATGCAAGCTTTTTTTAGATTAGCCATGAGTTCCGCTGATGGATATACCAAGTTGCACTAAGACATCAGTGTTGTATCAAGTGAGAAACAAAGGTGAATAAGAGATAGGCAAAAATTTTCCAGCTGTAGCCTAAGTATCACTGATGGACAACGGAGCTGGTGGCATGCAGAGGGCCATATATGAGTCTCTCTTTGCTTTTTCTGTTCTTCACATTTGGCAGAAAATGCATCTTACGAAAAAGAAAAGAAAAAAAGGAAGCTGCCAGGCTTCTTTCCTCCACACTGAGGACCTGAAAACAGGTTTGGGTCCAGTAAGCACAAATACAGAGACCATTTCAAAATAGCTACCTCATTCTCTGTGATACAGCCCCAAAGCAATTGCTCTTCCCTGGGAGTGCTGTAGAAAATGAAATAGGAGATCATAGGTGGAGGTTGCCAACCCAACTTCAGCTCCAAACTACTTTCTGATGAGTAGCAGGAAGCACTGGTTACTGGTACTTATGGACACATGTTTATGCAGGCAGGGTGCTACTTCATGAGCATCTTTCTCTTTGGACTCTCAAAAGGCACAGCTACCCCTGGCACTCTCTGTCACACAGACAGCACTGCCTAGCACATATGAATCTGCCATCCTGGCAACTGCAGCATCTTGACCATGGTCACCAAAGGAAGTCCCTCCACCTGCCCAAAGCACCGTGTGAAAGCAGGTGAGCTCTCCCCACCTTGCAGAAAACAAGATAGCGAAGTGAAAAAAAATTACTTGCACAAAGTCACAAAGCGAGTTGGCAGCAGAGCCAGCAATAAATGCAACCCAGATGTCCTGGATTCCACCTCCTCCCTGCACCATGCTGCCTCTCTTAGCTCAATGCTGGAAGGAAATGTTTCACATTTACTCATCCCTCCTTTTCCTTTGTCAATAGAAATTAAAGCAGGCATCTGACTGCCTAAGCCTTGAATACTCCGATGGTTTCCAAGGCTTGTGGTAAAGTCAGCCAACATTTCTATTGAAACCAGCCCTAATGGACAACTAAAAGTGATTTCTTTGCCAAGTAGACTATCAGTACAAAACTCATTTAAGCACATACTACTTTTATATAGATATGCATTGTGTATACATATATATATTTAATGACTTTGCAAAGAACCACTAATTACAAAAATGCAATTTTTCTAACTGTGCTGGTTTTGGCTGGGGTAGAGTTAACTTTTTTTCATAGTAGCTGGTATGGGGCTGTGTTTTGGATTTGTGCTGGAAACAGTGTTGATAATTCAGGGATGTTTTTGTTATTGCTGAGCAGTTCTTCCACAGAGTTAAGGTTTTTTCTGCTCTTCACAGCACCCCATCATTAAGCAGACTGGGGGTGCACAAGGAGCTGGGAGGAGACACAGCTGGGACAGCTGACCCCAACTGACCCAAAGGATATTCTAGACCATATGGCATCTGCTCAGCATATAAAGCTGGGGGAAGAAGAAGGAGGGGGAGGACATGTTTTGAGTCATGGCGTTTGTCTTCCGCAGTGCCTGTGATGGAGTCCTGATTTCCTGGTGATGGCTGAACACCTGCCTGCCAATGGGAAGCAGTGATTTATTCCTTGTTTTGCTTTGCTTGTGTGTGTGGATTTTGTTTTACCTATTGAACTGTTCTCATCCCAGCCCATGCATTTTCTCACTTTACCTGTTCTCTCCCCAGCCCACAGAGGGAGGGAGTGAGTGAATGGCTCTCTGGGGCTGAGCTGACATCTGTTAAACCATGACAGCTACTTAACCAAGCAGTGAATAAACTGATCTACTATTATTAAAACAAAAAAAAAAGGTACAACATGCTTTTTGTAAGTATAAGTTTAAAACAAGCCTCTATACCTTTTTATTTTGTTGAAAGGTAGGAAAGTCTGCTAGGATGTTTCTTTCAGAACCCACTCAGGTCTGACAAAAGACTGATAGGCAATTAACATTAATTTTCCATCAACTGATTTTATGAACAGAATGTCAAAATATTTAAAATTTTCTAATAGATTAAGCTATCTAAGCTAAGTGTCTGTGTGGTAGGCCATGTTCATATATTTTCCAAAAACAATGAAAATCTCATTTCCATGCAATACGCCATGTCCTGTCAGCAAAATATCCTTACTGCTGTCAGCCCAAGGTAAGTCCATGTCTCTGGGAAGTTAAAGACATTCTTACTTGCCTGTTTTGTCGCCCTCAAGGTAAATGCCGTTCCATTTTTCCTACCTGTCATTGTACAGCTACAGCTGGGAGCGTAGGTATTGTGTTGCTGTTGCTGTAACTCCACCTCGAACATGCTGCTCTGCCTACTGAAGGAACTGGGCAGAAGTTAAAAAGAAATGCAGCATTTCATGTTGTATCCTCCTCTCACCCAAATACTCAAGGGGCATGACAGTGGGAAAAAAACTTTAGCAGCTGCAGGTTGCCTAAAACACTTAACTCCCTCATTTCTCTTGACTGGAAAACAAATGCCCTCCATATTTTGCATTCAGATCTCCTGTCAGAGGCCTCTGTTCCTCTGCAGAACAGCAGCTGGAGATCCCACACATGGCAAAGTCACAGAGCTCATGCTCTTCTTAGATGCTCTGGTATTATGTACCTCCACCAGGAGCGCTCTGCATGAACCCACATGCTGGATAGCTGCATCCACAGCTTTGCTCCAGCCAACAGGTCTTTATTATGATTGAGATTTTCTGACATCTTCTAGACAATGAAACAGACAAAAATGCAGCCCAGAAAAGCCTTCCACCTTTCTCTGTAGAACTGTGTCCACTATTTTCTCATTACTGTCACCTCCATTTTACTCAACTTGCTTGGCACAAAACTTCTGAATCCTCCGAGGCATACCTGGGCAGGAGACTGTATGTCACTTAACATGGTGAGGACCTTAACCCGCCCTCAGACCGCAGCAGCAGTAAATGACAAGAACACATCTTGACAAAGGTGGCTGGGTCATGCCATTTTTTTGCAACCATAGTAAGTTTTACAGATTTGAGCCTGCGTTCATGCCAGAAACACTGCTGTCTACAAAGTCTCTGAAAAGCAGGAAGCTCTCACTCTTGCTCTGCAGAGCTATTGCATCCAGGTCAAGGATATTGCTCCTTGCTGCAATCTGTCAGTGCTGATTTAGCAAGTCCCAGCTCCCTTCCCCTGAACGCACAGGCTCTGGCTGGCCTTCCCCACGGTTTCAAGTGTGTCCGAGAGCCAAAACCTTATCGCAGTCCATCTCTGTCTACTCGCAAGAGCAGAGTTAGTGGAGGAGTTGGCGTGGTCTGTTTGTGCTGGTGTGACAGCCAGCTCCTGTTTTGGATTAGAAGATGATGGTTTTCCCTCTACATCCCTTACTGGGCATTTGAAAGAGGAGGATGTGTGGGCAGCGGGGACATTCAGAATGGTTTTTTATAGCTCTTTTGCCCTCCCTTTGCTCTGGTGCGAATGAAAGCCCCAGGCCCATGGGCTGTATCTGTGTGTGCTGTCCAAGGGCCTGACTTTTGTCAGGACAGGCCGTGAAATAACAGTGTGATAGTGGAGAGGTGTTCATGCAGCACCTGAGCGTAGCTGCAGCTCCCTGCACAGAGGACTGCTGGCAGAGGATCAGTTTTCAGTACATGTCACAACTTGGGGGATTATTGCAAAAGCGCCGCTTCGCTATCAAACGCCAGAGTGGAGATCTGCTGACTCCAATCCCTGTCTTTCAGAGCAGGGCAGGGACTGAACATGAACCAGCCATAAGCCCCAGACATACAGGAGGGCAAATAAATTAATGAAGCACAGCTGAGAATGATGGGGGCAGTGGTCAGCAGAAACACCCCAAACACATCACAGTATGACTTGCTGCTGATACGCAACACAGTTCTGTGGCACCAGCATCTGATACAACTCCTACAAGGTGTTTCCCCATGTAGGAAAATGCTGTGGTTGTCCACAGGGGCAAGGAGGGAGTTTTGCTGCATGAGGTTGTCTCACCCACACTGGTTTTCACTGGCCTGTGGCCGGATGTGTCTGTGTGTGGCCCTGCTGGCTGCTCTCTCAGTGCCCTTGAAAAGTAATCCAAAATCTCTGGTTTTCTTTCTTTGCCATTTGCTTCTGTCCCTGCTCCGGGCTTGTCTTTGACTCCATCACTGCATCTTGAGGGTTTTGTAGGCACCTTTAGGCAGCCTTACTGAGGGACCAGGCTGTGGCTCTGCTGTGGGCTCCCCTGCTCCCATACCTGTCTTTTTGCCAAGGTATCTTCCCTCAACACTGCCTCTGCCAAGCAAACTGATCCCAGAGATACCAGCTGCAAAGGACTTCAAGGTGGGTCTGTCACAATCTTCCTCCATGGGTGCAGTATGAATTTAAACTTTTCTTCAGGAAAAAAAGCTCTAAAAATTGAAAATAAAAAATCAGATTTTTTTCCACGTTTTCCTACCTGAGTTATGCCATCAACTATGGTCCACATCCAACAAGTTAATCTGACTCAGGTACTTCACCCTCTCTGTTCCAGAGCACCTGCAGTGCTGAGTGCCCCAAATGCCCCTGCCAGCATCACGCTGGGCACTCTTTGCCTGCCTGCAAACACCCAATCTGCAGAACCATCACCCATCTGCTCTGCCATCTGCCTGCCACAGCCTTCCCCACCACTGCACCAGCCACCACTCTCCTGGAAGAGCCACAGTTCTGTGCTGACAGAGAGGGACCACAGCATTTTTCTAATCAAGAGAGAGAGAGGCAGTTCTGACTTTGTGTGACAATGTGCTCTGGAGCCCCTAGGCCGACTGGGACATCATGTTACTGATGTACAGTGAACGCTGCTGACACGTGTACCTGCTCATGCTGGCCCCAGAAAGACAAAACACTGCTGCCCTCCAAACCACATTTTTGCTACCAGATCCCCCCTACCTACTGCTGCTGAGATCCTGCCAGTCTGGGATGCTGTGTTTTCCAATACCCTCTGAACAGCACAACTTCTGAACAGCAACACCTCAGGCACCCACACACCTTCCATGCTCCCAGTCCTGCTCTGCTCAGCAGCAGCAGAAGGGGAGTGAGGGTCCAGGTCTCTGGGAGGGTCCCATGGCCTAGGGCTGGCAACGTGGTTGGGATGTGAGGGGTTCTGCAGGACTGGGGCTGTTTATCCACAGTCGAAAAGCAGACAAAGTGAGAAAGGCAGAGAAGGAGGGGGAAGCACTGGGCAGAGCTCCCAGGAATATGTTGGTGTAGACAGTTTACTTGGGCTCCTCAGGGACTCCTGATGGCTGCTCTGATCTCTTCACCATGAGACCCAGAGATGATTTGTTGTCACATGTGCTGAGCACACTGTTTTCTTTCTAAGAAAAAAAGCTGGTATATTTAGGAGAGATTACATTCATGCTTGAGCTTATCTGAAAGTGCTAGGCTTATTCTCTGGGCTTTAAGGTTTATTTAGACTAAATAAGGTTTTTATATTTGGTTGGTGAGGCATGGAATGTATACATTATAATTACATACATTAATGCACTAATCTCTGTGATGAGCTTTCCTGGCATAACCCAGTACAGTTATCCAAAAGCTTCTTTTTAATCTCTGAGGATGGATAATTTTAAGAAGAAAAACATGATTTCTCCTGCTATCTCTATCCAAACCCTTTCATTCACAGATTGCTTTTAGACTGACTGAAGCAGTGGTTAAATCCACTGTGAATATATAATCCGAATACAGATATAAGATCACAGTGCCATTACTAAATTTATTCTTTCCATAGCAGATCTGTGGGGGTCCTGCCTCCATCCAGCTCTGTTGATCACTGGAATGTCCCCTCATAAATACCTGTGTGTGAAATAACTTTTAAAGTCTGTTTTACATCACTTATATAGTCAATCATTTTCTAGTCTGAGACATGACCCCAAGAAGGAGACTGACAGCAGAGCCTGAGAACACATTACCCATCACTGTTCATGGGAAGCCTGAGTAGCAAGTTGGCATCACCATGAACCCAAGTGCTGCATGTAGTCATTCTCATGTGAAAATGCCCACTTTGCCTCCAAAATGGGCTCATACTCGCTCTTTAGGCACTGAGTTGGCTGAACTATTCATTCTGCAAACAATTTTTTTCTCATAATAAAGCCCATTATGTGAAAAAGTCAGCCTTAAGGAGTGTGAGGACACAGTTCATATAAAAATCAATGCAACCTTTCACTGAAGCATAAATCAGATCAGCTCAGACATATATGAAAATATTTGGGGAATGTTTAATGACATTTTTGTGTTCTTGTAAATTATTTGCTTTTGGATGATTTTATAAGCAGGAATAGGGGAAGCTCAGCTCATATCAGGAAACATCAGCAATTGAAACCACCAACTTTCTCATGATAGTTTCACAGATCTTCTTCTTATAGACCTTCCAATAAACTCACACACAGAGAATCACAGAATCATTAAATTTGGAAAAGACCTCCAAGATCATAAAATCTAATCTGTAACCTAATACTGCCATGCTCACTTTTCAAGCAAATAAAAAAAAACACCACGAGAAAAAAAATACCACACCAACCCAATCTTTTGGATCTGATCTGAGGGGGAGCTGCTAACTGCATTGAGCTTCACCAAAATCTCATCTCTAGCTAATTTTAAAGATAGTTTTAAAATCTCACTGAGCCATTTTTCCCCTTCAGAATACAATGCAAGCATCAGTTAAAGCCACTCTTGCTGTGTGGAAAAATTACTATCCCATTTGCTACCAAACTCTAATGATTTTTGCTCCTGCATGCATGTCCTTTGAGTTTCTTCTTTGGCTAAAACTCACATTTTGGAATTTTCTCCTCCGAGTAATTGTGCTAAAGCCAATCATTTGGATTAAAAAGAGAGTGATGTGAGGCAAAGGAAAGAAAAGTTCCTGAATGTGTTTATTTGAGGGAAAAGTAGAGCTTTGTGCCTGACTGACAGTCAAAGGTCCAGGAGCTGGAGCAAACCACATAGCAAGTAAATAAAGAGAGGACCTGTGGAAACCTGAATGACATTTGCTTCCTAGGGCTGGTATGGAGTATGGGAATCCTAGGAAAAGTGGGGATTCCTGGACTAATGAAATGTGTGAGCTTTCAGGACGGCCTGCAAGGTGGAATATTTTATGTCTATAGCAGTTTATTAGACTATTTAGCTAGGGCTTGTGGAAATGGGAGGAAATATGCTCAGCTTGAAAATGTTGGTTTTCAATGCTGGCTAGCTGAGACTGCAAACAACCTCTGTTCAAGGGGAGAGGACTGGGAGGTCAGCAGGCAGGTAAAAGGTATTTAAAATCAGAGGGCTGCATGGATAAGAGCTGCTCCCTTGACTCTGTGAAAGTCAGGCACAGACCACTGTTATCAAAATCAAGTGGTGTTTGCTCTCTTAACTACAGTGAAGAAACAACATTTGCCCAGCAGTGAAGAGCAGTTCCTGTGGCTTTGGAGTCTCGAGAATTTATCAGCAAGCTTGGAAATCATATAAACCTTATCTCCTTGTTTGTGTTTCTGAAAAACAGATAATTCTGCCCCCTGAAGACACTGCTATCTTTATTAGGCAGATGAAGTGGACTTGGTGCCTGCTCTTCTTCAGGCACTTGCATTCCTGCTCCATGGAATTTTGCTGGGATTTGGGCTGTTACTGTGGCCTGGGACTCGCTCCCTTAGAGAGCTACCGTCCCTGACTGATGGGTCCTCTATCAGTTATCTTGAACTGTTTATTACTTACATGCCATAGTAACCTTAGCATATTTTGACTTGTTTCAGTCACACTGGACTACACGTTTGGTCATCCCCTTCTTTGACAGAAAACTGTAGACTCATTCTCTGCAATAAGTAAGTAATTACTTTCAGATATTTGGCTAACTATAGTCTTCTTTCAGGAAGTAAACATGTTGGTAGGAAGTATTTAGCACGTGAAAGGTCCTCCCCTATCCTGAGGTTTTGTTTTCCAATATGAAATAATGAATTCTAGCCTTGACTCTGAAATCCGGAATGAGATGAGCAAACACATGGATTTAGCAAATCTTAGAGCAGGCATAACCCTCCTACACTGGGGCTAGGCACAGCTGCAGGTCATGCAAAGGACCTTTCTTGCCACAAGGATGTTGCCTTGATTTCTGTAGCGTGTGGAGAGATGGCAAGCTAGTTTTGGTCGGGTTTACTCTTAGCTCCATCGGGAGCTGAACCCCCTCCATCGCTCAGTGCTGCTCCACCACTTGGCTGTGGAGGGAAAAGCCTACTGGGCAGACTGGAAGTTACACCTCAGGGAAGCAGACAAGGCAGCAGTTGTTGACAGGAAAACAGTTTGCTGGTGCACTGGGGGTCAGGGACGTGGCAAACTGCCTGAGAGCAAGCGCTTGCCCTTGCTGGGCCTGCCTGTGCTGGTGCAGAGGGTCAGGTCCCCTCCCCACTCCCAACAAGGTTAATGGTGAGGCCTTTCTCTGGTTCAGGTTGAACAGAGCCCAGTAACATAGTGAGATGTTTCTCCAGACATGAAAACCCTGGGTTTTTTTCAGCGCATATTTTGCTGTTCCCTAACGTAAGTGACATTGTGGAATGCAAAAACAGCTAGAGGTAAAAATAATCGATTGAATCTATTTACTCAAATATTTACTTAGATTATGAGCTTTCACACCTTTCAAATACACTGCCTTATATTCTAATTATTTAGGTCTCTGAATGTGAGTAATCCTGGAAAAAATCTTATTCTAATCCCTCAGTGTTTTACACTTGCATAGGATGAACTGACTTCTTTACCTAAGTAGAAGACTTGAGGAACAAAACCAACCCAAAGCTCTGTGTATACCTGGAATTTGAAACCAAGGGAATATACATTCCTGAAGCTTCATGTAAGGCATGACATCTCAGTAAGACCCTGATGCTCCCTCCACTCACAGTGACACCGTTAAATGATGTGCCTGTGAAGTTCATGGTGTGGCTTCCTGGAGAAAGGTGTGTCCAAGCATGGGGCACTGAACCCCCTGAAGTCCACAGGAGGTTAACTCAGACTGCAGCTCTTCCCATAACCATGCATTACAGACTGCTGGATTTTGTTTCAGTGATGAGCTTCAAGTACAGCCAAAAGCGAATAGAGGCACGTTGACCTCATAGTTTTGTGAATACAGACTGAGCGTCCAAGACAATTAAAAGCAGGGAATACGTGCCATCTCCAAACCCCTGGCGAGCCACTGCCAGAAGTTACCGCTGCCCCGTGCGACTGAAGAGACATTAACACCCACTACAGAGGAGGTTGGAAGGCAGCCATCCCCGATGGATTGCTTACAAGCACTGACTAGAGTCAAACCGACTTCAGTCAGAGATTTACACAAGCCTCATAATCTAATAGTAGAGTTTACTTTACGAGAGTGCCACACCAAAGATAGTAAAATGCAGTTTTAGCTAACAAATCTACATGCTTGCACAGAAAAGCTACAGCCATCATGGAGCATGTCAGCACTGAGGAGCGCCTGGCGCAGATTTATAGTTTTCAGTTTATTGCTGAAGAGTTATTGTTAACTCCATTGTTATAGACTTTCTGCAATTAAAGGTTCCAGTCACACTTATCATTTTTAAACATAGCTAATAAAACCCAATAAATCCTGAGATGTTATAGGTTTTCCCGTGCTGTTAAACATCTGAAACTTTTTTATGCTGGATTTTTGACCTATGTTAGGATAGATTTTGGAAGTAATTTGGCTGTTGTAAGCTGCTTTACTTCTGATTTGCTTGGATCTGCAAAATTTCTTGTTGTTTTTCTTTATTATAGTAAAAGGAAGAATGAGGAGATACTTAGACCTATTCCCTCATGCAAGCAACAGGTGATCATAAGCTAAGAGCTGTGTCTCTTACAAGTCACCTTCCAACCTTCTAGTGTCATACATTATAAAGAATAATGGTTATTTTTTTTTTAGCAATGAGTTTTGGTCTCTTCTCTCGCATGAGTAATGTTTTCTCTCATTTCCATTGAAGCTTTGAGAAAACTGACTTTTCATTTTCTCTACAGGTGGTTACAGTTATAAATTCTACTTCTGACCATCTGTATTCACATCTTCAGAAAGATATCAGAGTACATGGATGGGGCACAGGACCTAGACAGGTGGACAGAATAATTTTACCCTGCATATTTTCCAGCACTTTATGAACTAGCCTCAGCAGCCTTGCAGTGAGCACTTCCAGGATCCTGCTTCTACTGACTAGGTTATGGATCTGCTTTTTAAATGCTTCAAGGTTAATCTTAGTCTCAAATTCCATGAACATTCAGACATCCTAGTGCCAAGTCAGTATATTATATGAGATATGTATATATATATATAGTGAATGGTGTCTATTGAGATCTAATATCCACAAAAATAGTATTCCTCTTACAGGAGCAGAGATACTATAGAAATCCAGACATATCTAGGGGAAGAAAAAATAATAGAAAACTCATCTTCATCAGAAACCAACCTCACTGTAAGAAAATTGTTCTTTGCACCCTGCAATTCATTGCAACAATTGGGACTGGCTCTTTACTCTTTTACAAAAGACTTTCACTATCTTTGAGATCGTCCCGATGGGTTAAGTATACAGACAGAGGAAGTTAGAAAAACAACATTCATGATCTGTAATAGAGATTACTGAATGGAGGGGTGTGTATACACTAAGAACCAACGTCCCTCTGAAAGCTTTGGGAGGATTAGAGGTTTGAAGCCCCCTGCGTAAAAACGTGGATCAGAAACTTTTTGTTAGGGTGAACATATTTGTTCATCCCTGATCTCACCTCTTCCCATACACAAGAAAGAGGCAAAACTTTACACCAGCTGGGATGCACCTTGGTCGAAGCTCTGGGCATACTTTTCTCCAGCAGTATCATTTACACACAACGTTTTCAGGTTTCGCTTATCAAGCATAGCAGCTGGGAACATTACATCTTTACAATTAGAAAGTCCGGTTTCTGTACCAAAAGACGCAAAATGCTCACACCCACACCTCTCTGCATTTTTAAAAGCCCGTCATCTACTGCAAACTTTTGCAATCTGCATCAGGGATTTCGAAGAAAGAAAGAAAGAGAGAGAGACGTTTGGGTTTTAAGAAAAAAACTTACCAAAAATAACTGAAGTTCTCTAAAGTTGCCCTGAAGTTGAAATAGCCCAGAACACCAGTGCAGAGCCTGCCTTAAACTCTCTCTCTTTCTCACTCCCCCTCTCTCTCCAGCAATTGGAAGGAGGGCTGTGCAGAAATTCAGCAAACAATTTTCCTTCTATGTCGACCGGGGCGTTCCTCACGGGCAGAAAGGGGATGGCTAAGCCTGGGTGAGGCTCGTTGCTATTCCCAAACCGAGGAGCACTGTCGCAGATTACACAGCCTGTGAAATCCAATCCCTTTCTCTGCTCGGGCAACAGCTGTACGGCTTCAGCTGAGGCGGGAGCAGGGGATGGACCCCGGGCTTGTCGCTGGTCAGGCTTCCCATGTTGGGGGACCCTGAGGAATGGGGGCACAGGGGTTTCCGTGAGCTCCGTGCCTGCTCCCAGCTCGCTGCCTTCAGCTGCAGGCACGGGCGCTCGCAGGGTGGAGATGCGGGGCAATTTCCGCGGGACCGAAAGTGTATGGGATGTGGGCGCCCGCGCAAAACAAACATCTCTTTTCCTGAAATTCATTCCCAGCCTTGCTTCAGGGCGTAACTGGGTAATTAACGTTATATGTATTAGTAAATTCTCGTGCGAGCACGCACACACACAGGATGCCGTCTGTCAGCCCGTCACAACAGCGTGCTTCAAAAGGGCTGCTCCAGTGTCCTCTCTAAGCTCGTTTTTACCTTGTCCCTTTTAGTCAGCTGCTTGATTCTTTCCGAAAACCCCCTGAATGCTGAGCTGACAGCCCTTACACCAAGAGAAGCACTGTGGTGGCTCGCAGGGTGGGAGTGCCGGTGCTTAGTGCTGCCTTCGCCCTGTCCTGATATTCCACACTTGAGGGAAGCTGCTTAGCGCCAGAAGTGGATTTATGAAAATTCCCAGCCCCTCCTCTCACCTGTTTCTATTTCTCCACCCCATGTAAAGGAAAGAAATTTCTAATACAGCTGATTCCTCCCTCTCCCAGGAATTCCACTGATCCTTTGACTCCTCCTCCCCGAAGCTTTAAAAATTCAGAGCAGCAGATTTCAGCCCGGGTTTCCGTGTTTCACAGAAGCGTTTGGCTGCTGGTTTGCATTCTGTCAAATAGGGGTGAAGTGAGGAGGGTACAAAATGCAAACGACACATAAGCGATCCTGGGAGTGTCCTGCAATCACTCCTGCTGCTTTGCCAACACCCCAGAGCAGGTAAAAAACACTCCAGCCAAAGGAGAATGAAAACCCCTGTGTTTACAGAGCAGCCTCGTTTCATGTTGGGGCAGATGCTGTGCTGGAGATTGTTATGCTGTTGGCTCTGCATAGGTTTTGATACCTGAAATTCTGCAGATGTTGGGTTTCTGGACCCAAGTTTAGAATGGGTGCACATGGTTTCTATAGAGGGCCTGTGAAAATCTGAGAGGAAAAACAGTGTATAGCTCTGATTCCATCCTCTGTGGGTACTTATCAAGCCTTTCATGAAAACTGGGTCTTAACAGAACTACAGTATTTATATTAAAGTCAATTCTTTAATTTGTGCAATTAATGTATATTATTACACTTAATTATACATTATATATTAATTATAGATCACACATATAACTTAATTTAGAAATATTATATGTAATTTTATCTAATTAATATACACAGTTTTTCAGCACATGAACTGAATAACACTTCAGAAATTTTGTCTGTTTACCATATGATTCTATTGTATAGCTATACAGAATATATAATAAATAATCACATATAAGGTGTGATTACATACTATATATATAATCATATATAATTAATATAAATGCATTGTGAGGCAGTATGCAGTTCACATGCAACATCTATCTTCTTGTGAGTGTGGCATCCACATCAAGAATTAAAAGCAGAGGTTGTCTAATAGCCACTGCAGGGAGATAAGGCTGCAAAGGAGGAGGATGAGGCAGTGGGACCAGGGAAGTGAGAAGGTGGCACATGGAAGTGTTCAAGGCCAGGCTGGATGGGGGTTGGAGCAGCCTGATCCAGTGGAGGGTGTCCCTGCCCACAACAAGGAGTTGGAATGGTCTTTAAGGTCCCTTCCAACCCAAACCATTCCATGGTTCTGTGTTTTGAGCAAGATGTCCCACAGCTGCCTGAAGGATGGAGGTGGCCAGAAGCAATGAACGTTTCCTGAAGTGCAGTCAACAGCAGTAAAGTAAACTGAGGTGGCTGGGAATGGGAGCAAGACCCTGCTAAGAGCTAGCTCAGGCTGGCTCTGCTGCCATCCCTATTTCCAATCACTCTCTTTAGGACTATACTGACGTCCAGCCTTTCTGAGCTATCTTACAACATCCTGACAAACAACATATATTTTTAGAAACAGAAATGCAAAACAAGAAGCCCAGCCTACATCATGGATTGATGTGGGGACAGTTCATTTGGATGCAGAAATCTGGCTCCTACCTCCAGAGCGAGTGGTGCCAGCAGCAGCACTCCAGCAGGGCACAGGCTGTGGGGTGGCAGCAGCTGCAGTGTGCTCCATCCCCAGTCAGTGCTGCATTTCAGCTGTCTTTGCTGAATATATGGATGGGTGTTGTTTCGATCTTTTAAGAATTTTTAAAGCCCACATGAGACAGAACCCTGGCTAAGTTGAGAGAAGACAACTGTTTTTCCATAAACCTGGAAGAAATGACTCTTAGTTTTCATGAAAAAACTACGTAGATTGGGAAATCTACGTTCACTGTCACTGGCTTTTTTCCAGTTTCATCTCGGAACTGAAGGTGTAAAGTCAGATGTCTGAGCACTGCCCTGCTGCTGTGACTCCACTGAAGACAAATGGTGTGTCAGAGATTTATCCCCACACAACTTCAAGCCTAAAATCTCCCCTCTTGTCAGGCAATATGGTGCTGTTCTGGGACTGTCAAATTATTTCAACATTATTTGACTGACAGGAATTCATAACGATCACTTGGTTTATTTTTAAATATTTATCAAATGCACTGTTTGTCTACTGAGGTATTGAAAAAATGCTATCAGACTGATAATTTCCCAATTCACCAAGTGATTCCAGCGCGAGCTATTCAGTGAGAACACTCCAAACAGCCCTTGTGTTTACTCTTCTTGACAGACATCTAAATATTAAAAGATAAATCTCTTTGAGTTATGCTGCAGCAATATTAAAAAATATTCCTCTCTGCCCTACTGCCTTGCCAGGGAACACTATTGTATCTCACATTTCCCTGTCCCACATCTAACCCTGTTTCCCAACTTCCCTGTGTTACAACGTTGTTTTCTCTACTCTGTTCACAGGTAAGGCTGCAAACACACAATTGAATGACACAAGCTTTCTTTTATTAGTGCCTTTCACACCCTGACCTGTGCATGGACTCGTGTTAGGCTTACACATAAGGGTGTGCTGCTTTAATAGTAATTGAGAAATGAGATGGACAACAAGGGGAATGTTCTTGTGTTTTCTTTGGCCCAAAGTGAGAGATTAAACATGTTCCATGAGGTTATAGTAATGCATGCTCTGGAACACAAATTCCTGTAGTTTAGTGTGGAGGATGCAAGGGTGATCGTTTCTATTCTTTTTCCTTTTTAGCAGTTATGAATCTTCAGGTATTTGGGGGAAACATATGAAGCCACATATCTCTACAAGTAGATAAGACTGGGTTGCAGAGAAGATCAGATAAAGAAAGCAAACTTGTCTGCACAATTCTGAAAGGATTTAAAAAATGGAGGACCTCCAGCTTAAAGAGAAATGGGCTGCCAAGAGAAGGAACCACTGGAGAAAGAAAAAGGAAGACAGAGAAAAGATTAATATGAACTCAAGATGTAGAAGGGTGGATGGAACTGAACATCAGACTGGCAATGAGAGGAATGAATGGGTGGAGGCATCTGGCCACCAACTCTCAGTTCAAGCCCAGAGGAAGAAAAATGTAACATTAATCACCAATTTACAGACATCTCCCATGCTTTGTCTCCCCTGACTGCATTTTGTTATGACAGAGGAATGCACATATTTATCTATTTCACAGTCAGTTAGTTTGAATGAAAAAGGTGTTTAAGCCAGCCACACAAACTTCCTCTGAATTTCTTCTCTTTTGCAATATATAAGCCATCAATTTGACTGATTTGCTTCAACATTTTTTTTGCATAAAACTCTTCCATTTGCAGGTAGACATGCAACCTCACAGACAGAGAAAGAGCCAGGTATGGAAATGAGGTTCCATCACTGCCTCTTTTAAGAAGCCTCCGGGTTGGACTCAAAGACCTCATTCTGAAGTTAGGCAATTCAGTTGAGTTCCCCCCAAAAAAAAGTGAATGGGTGTCATTCATGTATCTTAACCTAACTGAAGTCTGTCCTCCAAATAGATTGGTCTTTTCATCTAAGAATTTACTCAAAAGAGGTTCCAGTGTCTACCTGCCCTTGGCAAGTTCTACCAGCACTACCTGCTTGCTACACTGACACCAAGATGCAACTGATAATATTTTGTATAGAGAGAGGTTTCTACTTTGTAAAGATAAACAAATGTCAACTCCAGGTATCCAGAAATGGAGCAGTAGAATCCAAACTCAGGGCAAAAATAGCCCAAACGAACCTGGGGAAGAGTTGTCTATTTTCAGAAATTAAAATATTCTCTTTCAGGATACCTAAATGATTTTTTTTCACTTCAGTGGTTAATATTGTTGGTGAAGGGAAAAAAAAAAAAAAAAAAGAAAGAAAAAAGGCTAAAAATGCAGATCTGCAACCAGCATAAACAAAAACCCCACCAGCAACAGAGAAAGCATTATTTAGAAATGAAACAAAATGAGACATTTCCAAGAGCAATCCTTTCACTAACAGGAGGAAAAGAAAAAGGAAACTAATTCACTCTGCAGTTTCTTTTATTTTGTCCTCGGGCATATACTCCATCTCCCTTTGTCCCCCAAATGCATTTCCACTGGCCCTGACAGTGCTGGAATTGACCTTCTGCAGCCAAAATAGCTTGGACAGAATGAAACAGAAAAACAGGAGCCAGCCAGAGCAAGGGGCAACGCAGCCTTGGCCACGGACCTGGGGCAAAGCTGCTGTAATTAGCAAGGCTCATAGAAAACGCACAGTACTCATGGAGCTGCTGCCTTCCTGCCCTGCCGGTTGCACATTAGATCATTCAGAGAGGAGGGGAGCAAAGCCACAGCCCGCAGGCTTCACACCCCCTGTCCTGAGGGGTCACCTCAGCATCATCACCCTCCTCCACTGCTGCTGGACATCCATCTCCAGACTGTGCGGCGGAGGGCTTTAACTAAAAGTTAATTTTTACTCCATGTTCTGCACAACCATCTCGTTCGCTGCTCTCTGCTGTTTGCGGTTCCCCGCCCAACTGAAATTCAGAGCTGGCTGACCGTGGACCTTTATTACTTTACCATTTTAAAACCTGTGACATTGTATGAAAAGCAGACCTGGGCTCCTCCCTGAAAAATGAATATTAGTGACGAATAGCCGACAGGAAGAAAACAAAAGCATCTCTTCAAGCTGGAAAGATAGGTAGTAATTACCCGTAAATAACCTGTTTGTACTAGGTGGTAATGCTCAAGCACCTGAAAAAAATCTATTTGAAACAAACTGTCTTTCTTTCTGCATTGTCATGATGCTGCCTTAAGCACTTTCTTTTTCCACAGTTTTGGTCCTTCTGGATATCACAAAGTCAGTGATATTTGTTTCGAAATCCAGGGAAAAAAAAAACGCCCTAAGGACTGTCAAAGTATGAATACAACATTCACAAACTCTCCATTTTAAATCATTTACGGAGTTAGATATTTCTGAAGTACTTTTAAGCATCTGAGTGACATTTATTATATTTGATCAAGACACTTTTTTCCTATCAAACTGAAAGGTGAAAGGTGTTGCCACCAATGTGGTATCATATAAAATCATATAAAAACATCTCATATAAAAAGCAGACGTCAATAAAAGCCAAGTATACTTATTAAAGGCAATAGCTCAGATGCCATCGAAATAAGCAGAAATCTTCATCTGCTACAGCAAAACACATTTCAGATGCTTCACAAAATTTTGGGGTTCTTTCCCTTTTCCTTTTTACCAATCTCTCTGTGGAGTGGTATAAACTCTTGCTGTTTGTGGGCGCTCGTGTGGCTTACGACATTCCAGCTGTGGAAATGCTTCTCAGTGAACCCTCCCTTGTTGTTTTTCTCTCCAAAGCCTTAAGAATAGTTCTTAAACAAAGACCTTAAAATAAAAGAGTCCTGGCAGACGATCTCAGTATGTGCCCTGGGGTTTCCATGGCATTTAGCGAACCACCAGTGATTAGTGGGTTTGTTGAAGAAGTGACTGGGAACTGCACGGGAAATAATCCCTTTCTTCTGGCCTCGGGGGTCCCGATGAAACCTGCTCTCGGTGGTGGAAGGGATGTAAATATTCCCCTGGGGGCATGGCTGTGCCCACGCAGCCCGACTCAGGAAAGGGCTGTTTGCTGGCAGTGGCTCTGGGCGCAGGGGGACATTTCTTACAGTTACTTCTTTTTTGACAGTGTTTTAACCTAACCCCTCACACGCACCTGGAATACCACCTGCTACTGGATTATTGCAGCTGTTTCTGTGTCCTGCATGGCGGGCAGGAGCTGGCAGATGCTGCCTTTGACAACAAGCAAAAAGCCCAGGTGAATGGAAAAACAGGAGAAACTCCCTCAAACTGGGAACAAGCAAGCACCAGCTCCTGCCTCGCTAATAAAATAAACTGTTTTCCTCCGGACGATGAATGCTCACCCTGTCTTGCCCCTCCGTTGCAGGGGCACAGAGGGAGTGTGGGGATTAAGGGAGGGTATTTCACACACACAGGGGTTGCTGTGTGTCCGTGGCTGGCACACACCACCGTGGAAAAACGGGGTCAGCGCTGCCGCTGTGCCTGAGACTCGGTGTGCATCTTCAGGGCGTGGGCTGGGACAGAGAAAGGACTCAGCAGATGACAATGGGGCTCAGTGTTTGCCGTACGATGTCAGCAACACAGCAGGGTTTTTTTTTCTTAATGAAGTGAGTCACTTGATTGGTATCAAGTATCTGTTGAGTGGTGGGGTGGATCCAAATGTTAGAGGACCTCGTTTTAAATATACCATTCACCACTCTGGACTGGTTTGCACTGTGTAAACAACATCAGTGAGAGATGGAAATACATTAGGCTAATTCCATCTGGGGTTTTGAAGTCTCCTGCTTCCTCACAGAGCTGAGACTGATTTTCCAGAAGCATGAAATTCACCTCAAAGCCCTACATCCCATCACAAAAAAAAAAAAAAATCTTTCCTTGGAAAGGGGAAAGCCAAAAGTACGGGCAAGTAAAATCAGATAATCAACACAGCTATCTGACTTCTGCACTCCAGCTTACTCAGCTGAACTGGCTCGCTGGTGCCCCAGAAAGGAAAACTGTGGGAAACAGCAGCCAAGAGGCAGTAAGAAAAGGAGTGCTCCCTCCACAATGCATTAGTGATGCCATTGGTTTTCTCCTGTGCAGTTCCTATAGCTGGAATTAAATCTTTGGGCTTTAAGGGTCTTGGCATATGCACGTTTTGGTTTCAGGCCTTTTCACGCCGTTTACTGTCACTGAAATCAGCTGTAGTATTGCCTGTGACTTCTAATGGCAGCAATGTTGACCCCTTTAATGCTTCATTCCTGACTTTCTCCCTTTGAACAGCAGAGGAAACAACAGGAACCAGCCTCAGTCAGGGGTGAGAAATACTTCGTGTTGTCTTTTTCACCATGCCAGAGAAGAGTAAAATATTGCTGAAACTGCTGGACTCCTCGATACACATCTAGAAATCGAATTTAAACTTTGATTGATGCTCCTGGCAGAGAAAATCAGCTTGAACAGTATGAATAGGATTCCCTTGGGTTCTGCTGAAGTGCTCAGCTCTGAGGTAGCACTGCTGTGTGAAGTGGAGGAAGGAGCCCTGCTGCCTGTGACAGACTGAAAGAGACCTTTCCCTACCACTGAACTGGTGCCTTTGAGTTCAGCTGCCAGCCACTTGGTTGGATGAAGAAACCCAGTGTGTAATAATTAATTCCTCCTAATTTTCAATGATGCTAATGGTAAACAAGGTCACTGTTCAGTCTTGCACAGCACACGGTGCTATGTTGGTTCTGGCTGCAGTTGCTGATAGACAGGAATCAATGAAGTGAGAGAGAATAGCTCATATTTTTTTAAAGGGAGACATTATATGTATTGTGGAGTTCTGACAGCAGAAGTGCTCTCAGTTGCTGATGCAAACCCTGTAAATGTAGGCTGAGAAGAAAGAGCCCAAAATGGGTCAGGAGCAGAGAAGAGCATTTATTCTGAGATCACAGCAAACTGAACACTGCCAGCAGTGAGTCCTGTTCTTCCACAATCCATTACCACAAAAGTGCTTGTGTTTTCAGTCTTTCTTTGCTTATAAATAAAAGTATTTTAGTTTTATTTTTCCAAAAAAAGTTATTGAATGTATTTGGGGAGTAGGAGAAGAGCTGAATCTTAAAGATTTTTATACAGTGTCCATGAAAGGATTTGAAAAGCTAAATCAAGAATTACTGATAGCTTAGCTTTTTTGTCTCGTTTCAAATACGGAGTTATGTTATTAATTAAAAGAATCCCAAGAAGTACCTGGATTGACCAGTGACAAAATAAAACAGCAAAATAAATGGGAGAGGGGACGTAACTCTGCTCTTTTCTACTTCATGCTTGGTCAGCTTAATTATGTTAGCTTTGTTTAAACACCTTTCTTTTTAAAATATGGGGAAAAGTGTCCTTAGAAGTTTCTTTATCTGAAATGAGTATTCCTGTGGATGAATGATTAAGATAGAATTTAGCGTGGAATTTTTAAAACGTATTTTTTAGCTGCTTTTCAGTTCTTGCTCAAGGAACACAAGTGGAGACTGTAGTGCTCCTCATGGTATCATTTGGGTGATCCTTCCTACTCACGTTGTCCTGAACTCCCTCCAAGCCCCTCTGGCAGCTGCAGGATCCTGCCTGGACTGGACTCTTGCCCGGCCATACCCACGTGCCACATCCCAGCCCATGATTCTGAGTAATATGAGTGACTCAGGAAACAAACACATGTGACACCTCACAAGCAGCTCTGTGAAGGCTTCCAGTTTCTCACTGAACAGACACATGACTCATCACCTTCTTCTGCTGATGCCTTCCTATGTAGAGAGTGGTTCAGTCAAGCAGCACTGGCCCTACAGATTTCCAAACGCAAAATCCTGGTTTCGGGAAGCTATTCCTTTTCCAAATATTCAACATGTACATGACAGAGGAAAAGGTGTGATAGGGAAATAGAAAAGCAGAACTGCAAGCATCACCTGCTCGAGTCTGATTTGTTAGTCCTTAATGAAGATTTTTGGATGCAAGAAGGGAAGCAAGATATCCTTTAAGCAGCACCCATGAATGAGAAGGGTGCTGAGTGTGAGAGCACAGGCCCTGCAGTGCCATGGATAAAGAGCACGGGGTTAGTAGTCCTCGGGCTGCCTTTTTTCTTTTACTCAGGGCAATGAGAGGGCTCAGAGTATCTTGTGATAAACTACTGCCTGGAGCCCATTTCCATCTGTAATTGTTAGCGCAGCTGAGTGTTGTCCCTGTGTTAAAGGAATCACCCATTACTCCCGGCTCCCTGCATGACTCAGCTCCTGAGTGCTATTTCGGGTGGCAGAGGGGAGAAGCTGCCAGGCTGGCATCCCCTCCCGCTTTCTTTGTGGAAATAGGATGTGGCTTCGCACGGCAGGCGCTCGTGCTCTGCGAACTGTCTGAAGGGATTACACGGAGCGCGCTCTGATGTTGTTGGTGTGTTCTAAATGATCCATTATTCACCCGCATGAGGAAAGCCAGAGGAATGGAAAACTAAAACGTGAAGCTGGTGAGTACAAAAACCGAGCAAGTGATTCATGCTGTGTGGAAAACGGACCTCACCGGGTGTAGGGCTGTAGTTCTGTAGAATTAAGTACAACCACAGGGGCTAATAATTTATCTCATTTACAACAACATTTGTCTTTCTCCTGGTCCTGAAAAATGCCAGGGCACAGCACATGCACCATGGGTGAGCCTTCACCATGTCTGCTTCCCCATGTGCCTTTCAGCTCCCACAGATGGCAGAGGGAGGTGGAATTCTGTTCTTCCCCTGTGAGCAGGGGGATAAGGGGGCAGAGCATATTTTGCTTAGCACACAAACTCAATATAACAGCAATTAAACCAGATTTGATTTGGTTTGTATCCTCTCTCATCTGCAGTTATGCTGGGTTCAGAGGGTTTCTCGTTCGCTTTCATTTCTGAGCCCTTCTCATTGGGGGGTTCAGTGAGAGACATGAATATCACCACCTTGCTTCCTGCAGAGCTGCAGGAGGAGCTGGAAGGGCACATTGCAGAAGGGTGCTCAGCTTTACCATGACCCCCTCAGAGATAGCTTTCTGCTCACCTTGCTTCCATCATTTTCAGCCCCAAGACTAATTCCGGAAACACATCCATAATGCTGTGGCCTAGGACTATTCTTTCCCCACATTAGATTATTCTTATAGTCCACTTTGCCAAGGAATCACAACAGAAAAGCTGCAGATTGGCTTTTCTGATTATTCTCTCACTCCTTTCTGAAAAGTTTCTCTCATTATTCTGCTGAACAGGGAAATTTCAAGAGGGAAAAGCATCTATATCTTCAGATATAAAATTCTCACTCAAAGAGAAATGGATTTTTTCTCTTGGGAAAGTAATTAATTTCCTCTCCTGGATTTTGAACTTTATTCCTTTCTTACAGATCCTTTGTTGAGAAATGAAGGACCCATTAACCACCTCCAAACTGATCATGCACCACAGAAAACCAGAAGCCCTTGGAGGCGACGGGGAAGTCCCCAAACAACAAACTGGAACTTTAAAACTGACAAAGGAATGAAGGAGTAAAACATCCCAAATGCCCAATTCGTCAGTTTTATTATCATATCGTGTGTGGTCTCTGTGAAAAACTGGCCACATCTCACAAACTCTGAGACCATCAAAAAGATGTTGCATGTGCATACCCCATAATAAAGCTATTAGAAACCCAAGAGGAATTTTCTAGTGTGAGTCATGATACTCAGGAAGAGATGAGGCAGAGCAGCCAATTCACTTTTAAACAGCAGTGTGAGCCCAGTGCAAAATCAGCAAACCCCGACGACCTGGATATCGCACAGTGTTTTATTTACAGCCTCAGAAATGCCTAAACCTCAACCAAGCTGCAAATCTAACTCCCTGCACAGATTTGGAGGCAGGAGGGAGAGTGCAGGTGCAAGCAACAGCTTCAGAGATTTATCTGTAGTCTGTAGCCCCCACCTAACTCTCCAGTAAACTTGGAGAGAGAAGGACCAAGGGTTGTGAGACAAAGGAGTGAGAGCATGGATGAATTGGTTCTCGATAACCGCACAGAGGATAAGCAGTGAGACCTTAAAAGACATCTTGAGAAAGAGATTAGTTTCAAGTACAGCATTAATCTTTCCTTTTCTTAGTTTACACTTTTTTAATCTCACGGGATTGACTTTTAATAAGGGAACAAGTTATAGCAGAGCAGCACTGCAGAACACCCTTAGGGTGCCTACGAACCAGAACAGGTTTGGGAATCTGCAGCTCAAGGCCCACAGTCCTCATCCAGGGAGCGGCAAAAGGAAAGTCACCTGGCCAGATGTCACCTACAGCCTTCCAGCAAGGCCACCCATTAACACTGAGAAACAGTTTATGGAGAACAAACTGACCAGGAGCTGGGCAGGGCAGAACAGTGACAGGGCCAAGATGCAGAGAACATTGGGTATGCACTTCAAGATAGAGCCAACATGAGATGGAGGGGGGCCTGAAGCAGCCCTTCCTTCCCAACTATGGCAGTATTTTCTTAGTTCGGTGGCCCTGCTTGCTCACCTCTTAAAATTTCACTGTTTCTGGACAGAACATGTCCTTACCAGGAACATCTCTTGGGGCAGGAGAGGATGGCAAAACATCAGCCTCTGCTTGGGATCAGTCCTGCAAATGGTAGAGGTGGAGAGAGGAGAGAGCAGGCAGGAACTATGGGAGGCTGGAGGGAATAAGCTCAGGTTAGACCCAGCCAAGTCTCAGCTGAGGAGAGCACATCTTCACCTGGACTGAATAAGAAGTGTGGTGGAAACTCCAGAGCTCTTGGAGGCAGATGCCAGCAATACAGAAGAAGCTGGAATTTAATGTGTGGAACAAGAAGGAAAGAAGTGTTGGAGAGATGGGTCTAGTGGGAAAATTCCTCTCAGGAGTGTAGCTATGATTTGTCCCTCATGCATTTTCTGCCCACCACAACTGCATTTCACAAATCCTCTAGCACACAAGTTCACAGGGAAGAGCCTAGAGGAAGATTTTAAACATGTCTTAATTAGTTGATGAAGTAGTTGGGTGGTAAGGTTTTCACCAAGGTGTATCCAGTGTTGGCCAAATACCACAATTTCCATTTTAGACCCCAAATGTTCAAAGAAAAGGTTAGGACCGACTGACCAATACAGAGACCCACAGCTGGTGATTTCAAAACTATTGTTCATTTCCCTGGAAAGCCTGGAAATCCCTGACTGCAGAGCAAATAATTTTCACTCATGAAAGATTTAAGCTTTTTTAAGTGGCACTTTGCCAGCAGAAAGAGAGGTGGTGCACATTTTTAATTTTGGCTGTACCTGCTGACCCTTACCTGGTGACAGATGGAAGACACCGAATGTTTCATAACACATAAATATTTGCCTCTCTGCACAGGATGGACTCAGGACATGACACACTGAAGAGCCACCCTTTCTCCTGCACCTGCTGGCATCTCACAAGGCAACTAAAAGCTGATTTCAAAGCCACTGCTCTTGCCTGGGGGTCCCATAGCCCTTTGCATCCTTTTGTTTTTTGTTTCAAAAGTGCCACTGTCTGCTCATTCTGGAAAAAAGGGCTGTGCCTCAGGTTTAGGCACATCTGTGAGTTTGCCCATCTCATCAGTGATCACAAGCAATGAAGAACAAGCACAGTTGGTGGAAATAAGGCTGTAGTTACAGGCTTCTGCATCAAGTCACACCTTCCCCCTAACCTCTAGGCTGAGAAATCTGTGCATGCTCCAAGTCTGGAGAGGTGTCAGTCAGACTGAGTGTACTGAAAGCCAGTATGGGTAGATGCCTGGTTTAGGACCTTTCCATGATCCTTTGAAGTATCCATACAAGACAGAACAGCAAGAATTACAAGAAAATTGACACCCTCAAGCAAAGACAGACTTTTATTCTGAAAAAACTACTTAAATGCAATCTGCTGCTGTGTAATATATATGCCAGAGGGACAAAATATGGTGTAAAGTAAGATCTCAGCAAGTTGAGATCCAGCTTACATATTTGGCCTGTTTAATCCACGGATGAAAATAATTACGCAAAGTCAGTCTAAGCAATCCCAGAAGGATTTGAACATATGAAATGCAGTCACTGCGAGAAGCGGAAGGAAGGGAGAGCTTCACCAGTTTCAGTTCCCCTTGGCTTTCCTATGCTTGTGTGTGAATTTGGCCCAGAAAACTGTCTGGCACTGGGCATGGTCATCATTCATCCTTTCTGTTTGCACAAGAATGTGGGAAGGGCTTAGAAAAAGCTCCTCTTCTCCCATCTGGGGGTCTGGGTGGGTGCCAGTTACGTTCAATGATGCATAACCATTTCGAGAAGCTCCTTGCCACTCTCTATTTTACAGGCATTTGTAAAGAAAGCAAATGTACATGCCCCAGCAGCACGTTGGTTGCTCTGTCAGGATAGGGCGTATTCTACTTTCCTCTGCTTGTCATGAGAGCAATACCAGGCAAAAAGGAAATAAAATCAGTTTATCACCTTCGCAAACATCCAACAAAATTTTCAAACCCCAGCAGCTGGGGAAAAGAGAGAGAAGAAACTTAAAACACAGGTAGAAAGTCTTGATGTGGTGTGTGCTCAGAGAAGCCAGAAACTACCTCTTCTTGAGGCCACCAGGTGCCTCTTCTCATTCACATCAGCAGCAAGGCAGAGGAGGCAAAGCAAAGAGATGAGCTGCAAGTCACAAGCTCCTACCTGGAAGCCGTGGCAGGTTTCAGTCCCGGTGTCCTGGTGTCCTGGTGTCCCAGCTGACAGCTGTCCCTGCTGGGATGGATGAGGTGCTTTGGGTCATTCATGTGCCCAGGTCCCAGGGTGGGGCCAGCGGGGCGGCTTTGGCTCCAAACCCCGCCTTGCATCATGTGAGCCCTTCACAGCGAGGTCTTCCCAAAGGGTGCTCCCGTCTCCCATGTCTCTGCGAGCCCTCCTGAGGAGCCTCTCTTCGTGTTGAGTGGGAAATTGCAGCCAGCCTGCCTCGCCTTTGTGTGCTCGCCAAGGCTTTGTTTGTTTGCTCTTCTGTTTCAAACATCCTTTTTTGCCTTTCTGGCTCAGCTAATTAGCTACAATGCTCAGCTTCTCCAGTTTTTTAGGTGCTGGCCAAATAATAGATGGTCAGACCTAGAGAGACTTTAAAGCCTGGGCTGAAGGTGTGCTGAATAAGGAAGGTGGTCTCTGCATCTGGCATCATCCAGCTGATGCACAGAACATCAAGGAAGACACAGTGGCTTGGGGCCAGTATCACAGTAGGGTTTGTACCTCGGTTTCTGCAGTGCCCTGCAGCCAAAACTGCCACATCTTTGTTCCTGGTCCTGGCACAGATCACTGGGTTAAGGTAACAGAGAGAAAACCATCAACACCTGCAGCTGCAGGAGGGGTGGCTGAGACATAGAAAGGATGACACCACAAACTCAGTGGTGCAAGGGAACATCTCCAGGGCATCCTCAGCAGCCATAAAGGGTGGGAAGCAGAGAAAGAGGCACCTGGGGAAGGGGAGGAACTGCTCTGAAACTGCTCAGAGGGAGAGGTAGGAGAAAGACAGAAAGGCCATGTATAGTCAAGAAAATCAGGAAGAAGAACAGTCTTAGATATTTGGAGTTGTTCTATCAGATGGACCATCAAACTCTATTTTAAAGGTTTGTCTGAGCTTGACTATTCTTACAGCTCCATGATGTCACGTATCTTTGCCTACCACAAGGCAGTTTGTCCAGGGGTTAAAACTGCAGTTTCCAGCCATGTGGCAGCCTGTTGTAATCTGCCTCTATTACATAACCCAGCAAATATTTTGCTAAAGTTCAGTTTAATTGCAGGATTGATGGTGGTGAGAAGCATATTCTCCTTTATGAATTTTTCCCTTTTGGAAATCAGGATAGAGACATGAAAATGGCAGTTTTTTCTCCGCTTGCCTAATTCAGTGGCCAAGAAAAGGCACTGTGTTCCCCCTCACACATGTTTTGTTTCTCAAGGAAAAGGTTAACATCTCTCCTTTCCCTACTTCTCCTGTTGTGGCACGTACCAGCGATCAGAGTGCAAGAGACAAACATGACACAAGTCAAGCAGAGAACTAGAAATAGGGTAGGGAGGAGGTGAGTTATCCTTGGTCCAAATTAGGTGGAGCCCAGCTATTCTTGTGCTGTTTTGCTAAGGTTGCTCTGGATTAAGAGAGGACACAAAGGGGGAGGGAGGGAGACAAAAAAACTTTTGCTATTTAACTTTTTCCTGAGACTGTTTATAGGTCGCTTGATGTAATTTCATGATCATTCATGGCAGAGCTTCCCTAGGCTGTTTTCTTCCTCTTCCCTTTAATGCCACTGTTGCCTTTCTGATGATGTGGGATCTGTGTGGCTCTTTCCAGATCTCATATTTTCTCTTATTCTTCCTCATGTGCTTCTCTCTTCTCATCATATTGTTGGCCCTTCTGTGTAATACAGAGAACAGCTGTTGGAGGCTCAGAAATGCTGTCTATTGGGCCAGATCACCAACTGCTCTGTTCTTCACAACAGCTTCAGATCCAGCTCTTTCAGATTCATGCTGACCCACCTTTTTCATCTTTTTCCGTGCCTTCTTTTAATCCTTTTTGTTTTTCTAATCATAGCTGTAATCTCCAATTACTAAAGCTTTATGTGGTCCAACTACCTTTTCCAGTTACACTAGTGTGAATCCAGAGTAAATCTGCTGGTGTAATTGGGATCATAAGATATGAGATGACTGTACCTTCCAGGAGCCAGAGCCAAAACCAATGTCACCATCGTCAGCATCTTTCTTGCCGTTGTTTCCAATATCAAAGAGAGATTGTAGTCTGAGAATGGTGATACCAATCATCAGACTGGGAGTTAAGTTGCATAATTTGCCTACTTCAACCTTCTCCAGATGCTTTTCAGCCATTAATTAAATATAGGAACCCAGCAAAGACAAGGTTTATAATTTTCAGGGTGAGGCACTAAGAAGGCAGCAATGTTCTCAAAGGCACATACAAAGAGTAGCCCCTGCCTGTGTGGTGAAACCCCACATTGATTTTATTGGCTCAAAATCAGCAATAGGAATAAAAAAAAGGCCTTGTCTCTTGTGCATGTCCTACCAGAATGTGGATCCGACTGGGAAAATGGGTGTCAGGTGCTGAATCTTTCCCGTGTCACAGTTGTGTCAAATTTGGGGTTGGTGTTTTGTTGGGTAGGGTCAGAGGAAATATAAATCTCTGTGATGAGCCACTCCATATGGCACTGGCTTCACTCTGGCTATCACATTTCCACTTCCAGCCCATGGCAGCAGGCTTCCAGGTCCCTCAGGATTTGGGGATAGATTTCCCCCTTTCATGCTGCTGCTGAGTGCCAAAGGGATTTACTGATGTTGATTATCAGTCCAAGCTAGGCACAGCTTTGGTGCTGCCAGACCTTGAAAACAAAAGTGTGGAGAACCTGATACCTTCTGCATTCATCCACATTCACAGCACCTCTCCTGAAACATGTCCAATGCTGTAGTAGCTTAAAGCATTCTGCTTCAAGCTATGTGAACTTAAAAAAAAAAAAATAAATAGAAGCCTGGAAACTTTCAAGATTGTGCAGTGCATCTGCCCTTTGAGCCCTAGGAAAAGGGTGAAGGTGGTAGGGCTGTTTCCTTTACTTTTCTTGGCCCATAGCTGTACATCATGTTCTCACACTGGGCTAGTCTGCTGGTCCATCCCAGCTGTGTGTTTCATTTAAAAAAGTTTGTATTGAGGTGAGATGGAGAACCCTATGGCAGGGAAGGACAGATGAAAGCTTTGTTTCTCGCCTCTTATGTATTCTATGAACACAGCATTAAATGCAGGTGGAAGAGTGCATGTGTAATGCACCTGTGTAATTTACAATTAATTTGCTAGCATTAATTTACTACTATTTCTCCCACTGTAATTCGATTTAAAAGAACTAAACGTTGCTTGTTTTTTTTCTTTTTGTGTAGCCTGTTCTGACACAGGAAGCACAGTGATAGAAATCTAATGGTAATATTGTACTAAAGAAAACTGGAAGCCCAGCCAGGACTAATTACTCCAACCTCAGAGCTGGCTGCTGTCTGTATGGTGAGGCTCTGTGCAGGCACATGGGCTGGCAGGGTTAGCAGGGGAACAAACTAATGCAGAAACAGGAATGAAAGGTTACACTTGTGCAACTCTTATGGCCCTGAAGATACTTCAACACAAAATGTTACTGCAGCAAGTTTGGTACACAGACACTACTATTTAGTTGTAGTATCTACTACTAGTAATACAAAGGGTTAAGGCTAGAAAAATCAGGAACTTGTGGGTATTCGCAAACTCATCTGTCTCACGACTGAACACAGTTATGTAATTGTCTCTGTTGCCATAAAGGCAGGGGTGTATCCTTGAGAGAGAGTGATTCCTTGGGCATTTGAGAGTTTGGTGGCCTTCATTTCCTGGGATGGATGGGCTCTATCATGAGCTGACCAGGATGCAGGAAACTTCAGGAAGCTTCCTCATGCAGAATACCAGCTCCATGTGCCTTTTCTTTCACAGCAACACTGGCTGTAGGATTTCTTTGTTATCCCCTCTCTGCACATCCTGCACGGCCACATCCTCTCCAAAGGTGCTTTCTCAGTTAGACCAAGGAGAAACTAACTCTCCTCCAGCCTCACTGACAACCAAAACCCCATGGGATATCCCACTGCTCAGTAGTGCAGCCCTGAGCACCCCACACATCCAGGTTACCCATGGAGGTTGGGCTGGCAGATGCTACAGGACAGACGTGCTGGGGATGGGATTGTGGTTGGGACAAGGCTGTGTGGAGCTGTGCCGTGGGAAACACGGAAACAAGGAAAAGACAAGGTCCATCTGCACAGGACACTGGCACTGGGTGACCATGTGTGCTGCAAGCTTGGATCCAGAAGTATTTTGTGGCCACTCCTCTGTATGGACAAGCCCAGCCTGGCTGTTAGTTTGAGTGTTTGTCTTGGCAGTGAGTCCCCATGTCGAACCAAGGGTGTCATTTATCTCTGGTGGTGGCAGTGCTCTCCAGAGCGAGGAGCAGGAGCAGCAGCCCCAGAGGCTCTGGCTCATGGGGGCTCTCCCTGGCCTTCATTTCACATTCTTCCACCTCTCACATGGTAACAAGGGCCCTGGAAAAGAAGCTGTTGTAGCCAAAGTGCCTTGGACAGAAACAGATGGTGCACAAACTGGTGGGTGAAATACTTTGGTGCCCAGGGAAGAGTGCACTACCAAAGAGGACTTGAGATGTCTATTGATTCTCCTTCCTTCTTGAAGTTTTGAAATGCAGCAGTAAAGAAAAATGAACATTTTTTCAGCTGGTTTTGGTTTGCTGCTGGGTTATGTCCGTTCCTCATGAATCAGAAGCTGTGGCAAACACAATGTGCTGTGCCTCTGACGGGTACATACCATCCCCATTTCTTGCAGCCTGGTGGAGAACAGCAAACCCTTCATTGGACAGGGGATGGACAAAGAAAGCCTTGTTGCCTATGGGGCTCTGTCATGCTGATGTTTCTTTTCCACTTGTGCTCATAAGTCACCAAAGGGCCTGTGCATACCCATTGGAAATAGAAGTGTGAAACTAATGACTTAAAATATAAACTCTGGAGGGAAGATGATTCAGGAGGGAGGGAAAACTGAGAGAAGCCAGAGGGATGCAATTTACTGAGCCTGATTCATGATGCTGGCAGGGAGCTCTCTGCCAGAGCCAGATGAATCAGATTCCCTTTCAGTCTGTGCTGGCACCACAGTTATTTTGGTGTCACCATGGGTAGAGCAAGAATAGATATTGGGAAGCATTACTGGGCAGAGAGTGTCTGCTGAAACTGAAACAGCTTGTCATCTTAACAACACTCACTGAATTAAGTAAAAGGAGGGAAAACGAAATATGCTGGTGTGTCAGGTCAGAACCTCTCCTGAGAGTCAGGGAGGGTGTTCTTCACCCAAGCTGGGAGTCTGGCTCCTACAGGTTTTGTTTATCTCTGTCTCTTAATGGGGCTGCTTAATGGGCATCCCAGATGCTGCTGCAGCTCATAGTCAAACACCTAGAGAAAATATTTCTAAGAAAAAAGGCAACTGAGCTGGAATTTTGGTTTAGATCCTCAAAATTTGTGGACCATATTCAGCAGCTCATACATCGGAATGGACACTCAGCCCCTGGCATGGCAGACAAGAACAGAGGAGAAGGGAAGTCACTGTGACTGTAGTGTTTTGTGGATGTCACAGCTTGCAATGAAGCCCTGACCAGGGATTTCCATAGCTCCAGCTGATCTCAGGATCTCAGGTGAGTTATTCTCACACAGAGCAGAGATCAACCTGGCACCTAAGGAGAAGCAATCTTGTGATCCAGGTGTCTATTAAGCAAAGGACTAAGGTATGTGTTTTATTTTAACTCTTGCTCTAATCTGGTGGCAATTAGGAGGCCATACACATGTGCTCAAGTGCCTTATTGAATGGGTTCTTTTAAAAACGGCCATCAGTTTCTGGGGATTTAGATCATGCCACATAACAAGGTAAAGAAAAGGTTTAGAAAACATTTGTGCTAGAAAGACCTCTATATTTTAGGATTTGGCCAATTGCCACAGTTTGCTGATGGAGATGTTCTCTTCTCCTACTTATTTGTTGTTCTGACTCAAAAATTATCCATGAAAAACATGTTCATCAACAACTGCAAAACGCTCCCAGCCTCCTCCAGATGTCAGATCCAAGCGCATGCCTGTGCTTGCCTGGCTACTAAAGAAAACTGGCAAATTTTTGTTTATCTGTTTCTCACCTGTGTCATCATGACAGTCAGCTAAAGCAGGAGCAATGAATATAGCCGGCAGAGACAGGAGCTTACAGAACCAGCCTATTTTTAGCCAGCCTTCCTTCCATGCTGTGAAGGAAACAAGGCATTTAATATGTGCTGCTTGATGTGGGATCCATGGTGTGGTTTTCCCCACCCTTGCTCAGATGATCCTGCCTCATCACCACGCTGATGTTCCTTTCTCAAACCCATATCACATGCCTGGGCAGCCAGCCAGCCTACCTGTCTGAGAAAAACAGAGCTGCTTCTCCCCACCACACCCTGAGCTCTGAGGATGATAACCCATTGTCGAGAAACATCAGCAATAACTGTTTGGAAAGCAGATGCCTGTCAAATTCCACATGCAACCATCTTTCCCTGCTGCATCCCTTCCCAGCATGAATCTTATTGTAGGTGCCATGGCTCTGATCCTGCTTGGCACCTCCCAGGCACCAGGATTTGGTTGGTGCCATGGCATGATCCAGAGCAGGAGAGACTCCTCTTACATGTGACCCACCAGCAGCATCCTTTCTCACCACCAGAAAACTGGTACCATGGAAATAACAACCTGTGTTCATGACGTGGGAGAATTTTGTTCCCTTAGCCAAAAAAAAACCCTGAAGAAACTGACCCAAACCTTTTGCTAATCAGTGAGGAAAGCCTGGTTCTGTGGAGTGCTCTGTTAGTGTTCTGGTTGGATTTGTTTCTATTAGGTAGCACCTAGAAGTCCCAAGCATGTCTCTGATGTGGTAAATAGAAAGAGTAGCAAGAACCACAAAACCAGTTTGTTTGCTAAACAAGTAAATCTGCGCAGGCAGACAAACATTAAGAAAATGCAACTACTGGAAAAGTCACATTTATAAAGGAAAATATTTTCACCAGAACTATGTCAAATATATTTTGAATAAATCATATTTAAATACCGTCAGAATGTAACCCTAAAATATTTGCCATAACCTTATAGCGATTCCATTAGTTCATTTAATCACCAGGTAACCAGCAGAGACTCAGGCTGTATCTTTGGTTGGGTGGAGAGATATGAGTTATTCCTTGAGTTGTCTCCTTGATTCCAACAAGTTATCTTAGGCAATAATAGGACTCAGAGTCTGACAAGCAATTTCTGACTTTCCATTGTTATGGAAAATATAATCCTAAACTATTTACAAAAGAAAACAGAAATAATCAGGCATTTAAAAAAAAAAAAAAGCTGCTCCACTTTTAGACTATCAAAATCTTACAGACTCTGTTTTGTAGATTATAACTTCTACCAGAATAAATAGCGAGGAAATTTATTGCAGAATGTAGATAAACATAGTTTTTTGTATATTTTAGGGAGAAAAAGATACCATAGAAATTTCAGATTCTTGGCATTTTTGTAGACACAACTTTAAGACTACAAGTTGCTTGTTTTAAAACAGGTCAATCTCTGCATAAACTAAAGAGCAGATTTGTAATTTATTGATACTCTTCTGCCAGCTAAGCACTGTTTTGCATTACTCTTTAGACTCATTCCTCCAGTCATCACTGTTCTGCTTCAGCGATATTTTATATTAAAATATGTATCTTTTCCCCTTTAAAAAAAAAAATTAAATTGCTAATTTCCTCCTGCTCTGCTGGGAAAAATAAGCCCTGCTTCCAGAGTGCCGTGTTGTCCAGCCAACAGACCGAATACAGAGCATAGGACACGCTGAATTTGCAAACATGCACTGCACGGCACAGCTTTAGCCATTGTAAATGCCGGGTGGATTGGATCATGCAGGAATCCTGCCACTCTGAGAAATGAAGGGCAAGATCGTGAATTAAGGCATGCAACCCGAAACAGGTCATTTAGACACAGCTTGAATTTAATTTGTTTACAAAGTAAAAAGCTTCTTTAAGCATAGCTTCGACATACGCAGGAAAGTTTAGAGGAGGTAACTACAGGCTGTTCTTAACTCTATTTTTCCTTATCTGATTCATGCAGCATCAGAGAAAGCCACACCCCAGCAGCTGCAGGGTTTGCCTGGGAGGCTGAGTCGCAGCTAGCAGAGCACAGGAAAGCAGAAGCAGAATACATAAAAGTATAGAAAATGTAAGCCCACCACTGGCTGGAGATCCTTGCCAGTTAGGAAGAACTAGATGAAAGCAGTCACACATCTTGGTAGATTATGGTGGTACAGCAATAACAAGAGAGGAAAACTTTGTCTTTTCAGAGGATCCCAGTGCAGAATCAGTCCCAATCCAGAGCAGGAGACGGAGACTTTGTGATTCTGTGCTGCAGGAAAAGTGCAGCTAGACTGAAACTAAATGCTGACACACTCCTCAGCCTCTCAGTGAATATACATCCTTGGATGCCAACCAGATTTTTCCGGGCTGCCCTGCATTGCATTATGCCTCACTGATCACTGCGTGCAGAGCTGGAGTTCAGGTCATTGCAGAGAGAGAAGAGGAGTGGTGAGGATGTTCCTTGCGGAGTCTGAACACACTTAGGGAGATTGATGAAGGCTGCCCTGGCTGCTCAGCTGCCCGATTGGCTGCTGCACTCCCTGGGCTCCAGCAGAGAGGCCACGCTGACACCAGAGAGAGCACAGCAGCCTCCTGCTGATGGAGAGAGCCAGGAGGAGTGGGGCTGGGAAGTGCTCTGCTTTCCTCTCTGAGGAAATGCAGAGAAGCATGCAAGAAGGGTGAGCAGACCCTGGGATTTTCCCTTCCCTGTGAGCAAGGTCTGATGCAACTCCTCGCCCTGAAATCAGCAGAAGGGAATCCCACTCATAGACTTAAAATTACATTCTTAAATCTTGGACATTCATCAGCAGAAGGAGTTTGGGACACATCTTGGAAATGAACTTGTATTCATGGCCAGCTACTTACCACCGCTAAGAATGAAAAATACGTAAATTATGCGTAGACTTTCTGTGTTTGAAGATAATGCTTGGACATTTCATTAGTAATTTTTAAAATACAGGGAGATCATGCTGCCCATTCCACACGTAACCAGCCTGTGGCCAAATCCAGTTGCTGTGCAAGAATGTGCATTGGGTCTGATCGAGTGCCCACTGAGATCAACGAGACAAGTTTCCCTGACCCTAGTGGAAGCTGAGGAGAGGATGGAAGCAGTTGTTGTGAGCCAGGATGCCAGTGCTGCTAAAGACAGGGAATGTGCTCATACCATCATCCCTGTTTTCTGGCCCTGAGTATGGCAGTGGTACTGGTAAAGAGCACAGGGTGGGAAGGAACCTCAAGGCTTTGTGCAAGAGTTGGCCTCCTTGGCATTTATGACAAGGAAGGCAACAAGTGTGGCTGTACTGCTTCTGGCATCCACCTTAGATCATGCCTAGCCCTTGGTCCCTCTTGAGGAACATAACCTCCATGACACCAGTTAGCCTGGCCCCACCAGCTCTGTGGGCATTTGGTGCCTCAAAGATCACAGGAGAGGTGACTGCCACCAGAAGTCAGGTCTGTGGACCAGACCTGAGGCCAGGGTTCAGCTCCCGTGGCTTTAGATGGCTGCAGAACAAAAGCCTCCTGCTGTGTCCCATTGCAGTCAAAGGACTGTAGTCATACAATGTTGTTAATTGTATCTCTAACTTTTATATTTTCCTAACTGTGCCTGATGGCATAAATCCTTGAGCAGCAGAGCCACTCCAAGGCTTGTCATGGCTCAAACATGGAGAAGATGGATCAGAAGATAGAGTGGTGACTCGGGGATTCTCTGTGCGCACAGGATGTGTTTTCTCTGTATTTGCAGGACCAGCTGATCAAGGGAGCAGTGTGGCATTCGACAACTAAGTTATTCTTAGAGCAGTAGAGGGATAAAAACCCGCATGTTCTTCCCTACTGCTGAAAGCCCTTTAAAGAGATGCTTTTGAACACAGTAAAATATTTAGTGAAGATGACAACAGTTCAAGTAAAAATGCAGATGCAAGCACATGTGCATGCACACACAGGAGGACAGCTCAGCTGGAAGATCTCCCTGTTTGCTCATTTCAGCCATATGTTTGCACCTAAAAAGCCAAAATACTTCTTGTGGCAGATATTTTTGGGTAGCTTTATTTTTGCTTCTGATATCAGTAGTGAATTCCTGTAAAATGCAGAAAGTGTGCAGGGTAAGGAATGCACCAATATGTCACTATCCAGCACAGGAAGCAGGAGGGCAGGACCTGGAAGAGATCCATAACTGGGGACTAGATTTAAATGAGGTTTCAGAGCTTGAAGCATGACATGTGCAGAAATTAGTCCAACACTTTGCTGCCAGGCACCTCAGCTCTCCACTTGGGCTGCTGCCTCATGCTGAGCACAAATATCCTCTGGAAAGACCTCGCTTCTGTTGCCCAAGAGATTGCATCTCTCCCACATTGGCCCAGAGGGGGCTGCACTGTGGGGGAAGTTCAGTCCATCTGGATTCCTGAACCTGCTAAGCTGCTGGATCTCCAGAGATGTTTTGTTATGTATCCTTGGAGCATAATTTATCCATGGTAGCAGGTTTGGGTTTCTCCACCTGCAATGGTTTAGGGGTGGTACCCACTTCTGTCATACCACACCAGTCCATGGAGCATTCTCCTGGCATGCAAGTGGTCTGGGTTCAGCTCTCAGCTTGCTTTGGGAGGAGGAGGGTTTGGATTCACATTTTCTTTATCTTGGAAGAACCAGAGACATAAATATGGAGCTTCATTGGATCTGGAAAACATCCTTTCTTGACACCATTAGGAAAGCTCTGTGTCTCTTGCTTGCTGAATGCATTCCATCAGAGTCTTCATGAATGCAGATGAAAGAAAAGTGACAGTCCCTTTCTGAAGGAAATGTTCATAAATCAGCAGCTCCTTGCCCATGGACCAGATGTTGCCACAGTCTCTGCTGAAACAAGGTCTGAGGTGCTGATAGAAGGGACCAAAGGTTTAGAGCTGCACAACCACACAGACCTGCTATCCCCCCTCTGCAGGGCCACAGCTCAACCTGTCCTCCCAGGCTCTCCCAGCCTTCCTGCTGCTCCCTGCAAGCATTTTCAACTTGTGAACAGGGCTAATGCTAGTTTTCTGATCACGCCCTTTCTTTGTAAAATCCAAGCGCCTTGTCCTCTGAAAATGTCCTCTTCCCGTTGCTCATGACGTTCAGCCAGGTGGAGATGCCCTCAGGGCTGGCAGCTGAGTCTGACGGCCTCAGGGCAAGTGTGTCATGGAAATATCCACAGATGGCAGAAGAACAGGGAAAAGCAATTGCAAAGTGCTAACTCTCCCTCGGGGGCTGCGAACAAAAATAAGATTAAAAGACAATACCAGACCTTTCTCGTGACATTTCCTACCCCAGAAAATTTGTGGTGGGGGAGGAGCAGTCCCTGGTGCAAGTGGGTTGAGGTTTGGGAACACTGCCTGTCTGGGAGCCTTTTTCCATGTGCTGCTCTGTGTCCCTTCCCTGCTTGCCATGTCCCCTGGACCAGGCTGAGTTGGACCAGGCCACCAGCTGAGCAATGTCCTGGAGCAAGGCAGTCACTAGCTGTCAGAGTTTGGTGGTGTGGTATTTCTGGGCCCTTTGTTTCCCACTGAGTCTACAGAGACCCAAAAGTGAGGTGCTGGGGAGTATGCTTGCATGACAAAGGAAGAGAGTAACTGGAGTGTCTTTAAAGAGAGACACATACAGTGCAAGTTAATTTTCGAGGATTTTTTAATAGTGTTTGGAAAGAGCAGTGCACCTCTGAAGGGAGATTCCTCTAGAGATGGGTGTTGCAGACACACACACACCTCTCTGTAACTTCTCAAGGGGCCTGGAGGTTGGATTCAGCCCAGCTTCTCCATTTCCTTGTGTACACAAAGGAACCTGATGCCCATCCAGCCACCTTAGGGCCCCTAGACATGGGCATGGTGCTGGCAGATCTGACACAGGACCCAGGATAAACCTGTTCCCTTCCAGGGAGGCCAGCTGAGGCAAGGCAGTGTATCCTGGTCATCTCTGAGAGTACCACTTACCTACATTTGGACAGATGAACCTAGCCAGGGATGCTGCACTTTGACACTTTGCACTCTTAAAGCTAAATCAAAAGCTGTTCTGGATCTTGACAATTTGAATAATGGGTAGATTTAAATTGTTCAGAGATGCATATTTGTTTTTCTACATTCATTCCTATTGGTTTCATTTGACTTACTCTTTCCCCTGAAGTTCAGCTCATCCAAACAGTGCAGCAAAAAGTGAAGATGGCTCCTCAGATGAGCTTGTATTTCTGTCCAGTGCTTCCTGGATAGCAACACCTCATCAGGCTTCTTGTTGGAAACTTCCTCCTCTGGATGTGTGACCCAGTTCATTTCACAGGTAAGGCTCCTCCAGTGGGATTTTGGCTCTGGCCTGGCACACCTCATTCCCTCTATGTTTTTGGAGGAGGGCAGCCTGTGCAGGAGCACAATGCCAGGGTGAGATCAGGACACTGACCTGATCTCCCCCCCCAGCTGGTCGATTTTCACAGTAACACCACAGTCTTGCCAAAAATATAAATACTACCAGAAAGTAGGGGCTAGAAATATACTTCCCGGAGGTATCACAGAATCATAGAATAGTTTGGGTTGGAAGGGATCTTTAAAGGCCATATAGTGCAACCCCCTGCAGTAAGCAGGGGCATCTTCAACTAGATGGGGTTGTTCAAAGCCCCACCCAACCTGACCTTGAACACTTCCATGTATGGGGCATCTGCTGCCTCTCTGGGCAACCTCTGTTTCACCAGTTTCATTGCAAAACAACCTTCTAAATACCTAATCTTTTAGTTTAAAATCTTTCTCCTTGTCCCACTGCTACATGCCCTTGTAAAAACTCCCTCTCCAGCTCTCTTGGAGCCCCTTTAGGCACTGGAAGGTGCTGTAAGGCCTTCCTGGATACTTTTCCAGCTGAGCAAACTGTGCTCTCTCAGCCTGTGTTTGTAGAACAGGTGCTCCAGCCTTCTGATCACCTCTGTGGCCTCCTCTGGACCTGCTCCAGCAGATCCATGTTATATCCTGAGCAATTCCTCCGAATGTCAGCTGTGCCAGCACTCACCCACCGTGTCTCCCTCCACACACCAGCCAGTGACTTTGCCATAGGTCAGGGTGTACTGGAGGAAGAATCCCAGCTGTCCTTTTGCTCTGCAGCTTTCATACCACTGAAAGGTTAATGAGGCTGAATGCCTCCCTGATCCTCAAATACTTGGGCAAAACATGGGGAACACAGCTTGTGCCTTTGAAACTCAGAGCTGGAGGAAGGCTGCTCAGCCACAGGCATCTGTTCTCAGCGGGGCTGGCAGTGTGAGGCTTGCAGTGTCTTCTCCAGCCCTCCAGCTGCTCTGCAACAGCACATTGCTGAAGGGGGAGCAGCCTCTTCCTTCCCACGGGTGTCACTGTCACTCTGCTCTGGAACTGCCCAGGTTGGACAGCTATCTCCCAGCCTCCATTCCCACATGCATCCCAGCATTTGCCTTCCAGCGTACAAATCAATATCCTTGCTCTTTTGAAGGCCTCTTTCAAAGATTCCTCTTTCTTCATTCCCTTCTTTCTTGCTCTCGGTGTCCTTCTGTCCTTTGCCATTGACCCTCAGTGGTTGGTTACTGGTCAGATGGTCCTGCCACTGTGTGGGCAAATATGGAAAATGGGTGGCAGGAGATTTTTCCACTGAGGTCTGTTGCATTGCCCTGGGAAACATGTTCCCCTTGCCACGTCCAGAGAAGACCCAGCTCGTCCCTCCTCAGCCTTCCCTCTGCCCTTCGATGGCCTCCTGAAGTGTGCCCTTTCTTATTTGCTAGATGTCTTCTGCTTGGATTTATACTCTGGCCAGTTCAGCTGTTTGAGACATGCAAACTGCTGCAACATCTCTTGAATTACCAATTTTCTTGTCAGTTTTATGTGTCTCTGTGCTTTTTTCCTGGAGTGTTTTACATAACTTTGTAGATGATTGGTGGTTTTAGTCTACGTGACATGGACCAGTTCCAGTGACTTTTCCCTCCTCACTTTTGTGATCTGGTATCTGTTGAGTTACACAATCTCCTCCGATAGTAACATTCATCTCATCACTCCCCCAAGGTAAAAATCTGTTAGGGAGCCACTCTCATCTCAGAAGCACAAACCCTTTCTGGCACAAATGCAGTGGGAAAGTCAGACAACAAAGTTCCCTGGAGCCAAATGGGTGTCATTCATTCCTGCCATGTCTTGCTCTTTTAAGTACAGCAAGAACAGAACGGAGAACTTAGGAGCAAGTTTAGAAGTTGTCTGAAACTGCTACTACAGGCAAGCAGATATAGTAATTGTACATGGAAAAATTAGATACAAAATATTAAAATATTTTGCCTGAAATAAAAATGAAAAAACCCAGCCTCCTCAAGTTCAGTCTTCCAGTCCCATCCCACCATTTTAAATATGTCTGTGATTTGCTTCACTGTTGGAGCTGTGCACATCTAGTATCCAAAATGAGCATGCAAGGCACCCTGGGTTTCTGCTCCAGCCTCCCTGATGCAGAAGGAGCCCAGGTGCACTGGCCCTTAGTGTGCAGAGTCCAGATGCATGAGAAAATGGACCTTGCTAACAAAATTTGGGACAGCTCTTTACACTGGTGTTTTCCTTCAGGCCTGAGATCTTTTCCTTTAGTCACTTGGGACCATGCCACTTTTCTGGAATGAGTGAAGACTCCAGAATAAGGTTCCTGACTGTAAAGGATCTTGTCATTGCACTTTGTTCTCTTTTTTTAATGTGTGTGATTTGGTGCATGCATATGAACATGTATTGGTACATCCATGGGGCAGGGAAGGAAGAAAATATGCAGTGCCCAGTGAATTTCTCTGGGGTCGTGTTTTGATGTCCTGACTCAGCTGTTCTTTTGGCCAAGCTCTACTGACCAGCTGTTCAAAGCTATTTAGACACTGGATGTCTCAATATAGTTCAGCATCTGTCTCAGGCTGAATGAGGACTGGGCAAGACCTGTAGAGACTGATCCCTCCATGGGTATTATTTGTAAAGACATTGGTTTTTGCTGCTGATATAACTGCTCCCTCTGTGCCTACATTTCTTTTTTTTTTTTCTTTTTTTTTTTTTTTCCTGGAGAATTTCCACTATTGCTCTTTGTGCCTTTTAGAAGAGCCCCCTCTCTGGTCTCTGATTTTAGCTTCCTCCTAATAAGTCTTTAGGCAGAGATCAAGGCTTGGACAGAAGAGATTTCACTGCTTTAACAGTGAGAAAAACTTTGGCCAGGTTAAGTCTCCTGCACTCCCATCACACTATAGTAATGCTAAAGTGCAGTACAGATATTCCTAGTAAAATACACTCATTTTCAGGCTTCCATTTTGAGACAATCAGGTGTAATATCTGAGTGTTTTACCCAAAAAAAGACCTTTAGTTTTGGTTCCATTAAAATAATTTTGAAAGTTTCATTAAAACAACTTTGAAAGTTTCATTAAAACATATCTGAAAATTTCTGAGTTAAATAGATCAACCTCAACCATATAAAAGCTTTCATTTTTACAAGAAACTATCTGCATACACTGACTTGTCCAGTTATGAGGATAGGTCATTTATCTCTTTCTGTTTCAGCCATTTGAGTCCCAGAAAATCAATTACAGAAATTTCTTCCCTTTTACAAGGACACATTTTTCAATGTCATTTTCCTTAGGCTATGAAGAGGTATTGGTTACCTAAAATCTGCTAGTTTTCCATAGCTCTGTTTCCCAATCTCCTCTTCCCAGCTGAAGAGAAAATATCAGTGCAGAAAGACCTCTTATTCTGCAATGGTCAGATCAGTGCTCCTCCATTAGCCAGTCAAAAGGTAATGATCTTTTAGCTTCCTGGGTGACATGCATTGCCCAGATAAAAAAGGATTTTAGAGGCTCTAGGGCTGAGTATTTCAGGACTTTACCTCTCACATTTCTCTATCCAGTTCTGATTGGAGTCCTGTGCAGATCCTGGGAGAACTCGACAAGTGGGATTCACCAAGGCCAGCAAGGAGCAATCCTCTAAATTAGCCTGCAGAAAATGGCAAGGAGAGTAGCAGGCACCTGCAAAGAGATACAGAAACTTAGCTCTGAGCTAAGAAATACCTGCTCTCACCTGGAATTTGCAACCATAGGCTCTTTCCTGGAAATCATGTCCAAGGCACCCTTTTTGGCAAAAAACACAGCTGGAGAGAGGCCCACTTGCTTTTGCATGGAATAGCTCAATGTTTGCAGGACACTTCTGGAAGGTGAGAAGCTGAAGAACAACTCCCTGCATTTCCTAGAGAAGGGTGCCTGGAGGGGACCTCTTGCTGTGCAAGAGCCTTGTGAGTGTTGGCTACACCACAGAGTAGGAGAGAGCACTGTGTCCTGCATGGAAATATCCCTCAACCCAGCAGCACAAGAGTTTGAACTGGGCTCTGGCATGTCTGGTAAAATGCTTTGGCTGGTGGGCATCTGTTCTTTCTGTGTTGCCACAGGCCGTGTTACAGAGCTTGCTGCCTTGGAAGATGCCTGATGTGAGATTTTCATGACTCATCCCTGTGAAATAATCTCCCACATGAAAAATGCCTTTTAACTCCAGGGTTTTGTGTTGTCCCAGTGCTGAAATCTGCCCAGACCATCTTTGCTGTAGGTCTTCTCTATCTGCTGCAGACTCACGTGCCACCTGTGCAGTGCGTCCCACTGCCTTAGTCCCACTGTGTTGTGTCTGCTCTCCTGTTCTCTCAGCTTCCTCCAGGCCAGGATCACACCCCTGGTTCACCATGCTCCTGCCACCTCCCTTCTTTATCAGTGGGATTCCCAAAGGGAGCGCCACTCAGAAGTGACCATGCATTCAGGTCCTTTCTAGTGTTAGCTGACTTGCACAGCTCACCCGGTGACACCCAGTGCCTGGCATGGGGTATGGGGCTGCTTGTGATTTCCACACTTTGCCTTTGCCTCTGGAAGGGGGCTCTCATGGTGCTCCAAATGATGTTGTTTCACAAACAAAAACATTAGCTCGGTCCCCTTCTCATTTCCTGAGTGGGTGCGTTCATCTCCATCCTTCTCGTGGCTGCCATCCAGCACCTGGATATGTGCAGGAAATCTGCCTTGAACAACACGTGAGGGCTGCCAAGACATGCATTGCTGGTCCCCACAGGCACCAGCAGACAGCATTATAATTACTTATCCTCGAGAGATCAAGTGGTATGTGGTGTTCTTCTCCAAAGACAGGAGCACTTGCACACCGCGCGGTAGATCTGCTTGGGGACAGAGGAGGGACAGTGCCTGGGGCTGATGTTACACTGGGACAGAGAAGGCTGCAGGATCATTTTGGTGTTGCAACCTCCATCGCATCTGATGGAGCTGTTTGCTGTGAGCTCACCAGGCTCTGTCAGTGGGGAGAGCTGTGACTCACACAGGATCAGATATTTGAGCACAGTAAAGGTTCAACTTCCCAGAGACCAGGGACTAAGGCAAGTGCTGTGGCTGCTCTCTGTGAGTGAGGGGCTTCACCCTTCTGCTTGCTCATGCTGCAGACCAGCCTCAGGTTAGTCAAGGGTTGCAGGGAGAGTGTTTTTCTTCCAGCTTAAAAGAGGCCAAAACCTGAAGCCCTGAAGGAAGTTTCATGTAGACCTCACTCTACTCTCCCTGGCAGTGAGAGCTGTGCCCCTCCAAGCCCAGGCATCCTCTCAGAAAGAGGTCTGGCTGTGGCCATGGGATTTTTGCCTCTTTTTTCTCATAGAGGAAGGCAGGGAGAGTAAGCTCTGAGGAGGGAGAGAAAAGATGATCCTGTTGCCTGCTGGGGTTTCAACCTGGTCCTCAATAAGACAGGAGCCTTTCAGCAGGGCTGCTGCTACTTATTTCTTAGGTGTGGTACCCCTGTGAAGGGAAAGCAGGAGAATGACTCAGCTGCTGCCACAGGGACTTACAGTTTCAGCCTGGCACAGGGGTGGGACAGCCATGCCACACCACCAGAACAAAAGGACACACTATCAGCTGCAGCCACTGCTCTTCACCTGACATAAAATTTTGGACCAATTTCCACTCTGATATTAAAAAGGGTCATGGTTTCCACAGCAGCATCTCTGAAAACAAGCCAGCTGTGAGGGCTTACAGGGAGGGCTGTTCTCCGTGGATAGCATGACACTTCCAGGCAGGCTGTGCTATTTTCCAGAAAACAGGGACAAAAATCAGATGTGTGCTGCTCTTGAACTGATCTCCCTAAGAAAATACTCTACATGTGAACGAAGATGTGATCCCAAACAGAAAATGGTCACATAACTGAAATATGTGTATGGTTGGAGGAGAGATAAGAGCTGGTGAGAGGGAAGGTAACTGCAGTACCACCAGAGATGATGGAGTCCCTGAGAAATAACCCCTGCTGCTCTGCGGGAAGTGAGGGCTGCTCAGCACAGCACCGTGCCTTGCAGAGACTGTGAGCATTCAGCCAGAGACTGTGCTGGAACAGAGTCCTCTCCAGCAGCCAGTGAGGGTCTGCTGCCCTCTGCCCCTCTCCCGGTGCCCTGCTGCAGTGGCCCATTAATTCCTCTGGTTTCTTCACACTGTCAGTGGCTGACATTGCCACGGGGGTGTCACCACCCAGCACAGTGATTACCTGAACGCCTGTCCCTCAATCCTTTTCAGGATTGCAAGGAAACACCTACACCCAGCTGGGATCCACCACCCAGGACCCTTTCCTGAAGGCAGGTGCAGACACACCACCTTTCACAGACCTCACCAGAGCTGAATCTTTTCTATCTGAACTAATCCATTCCTCCTTTTCAGTGATTACACAGGGTCTGGGGCTTTGGTCCGAGAATTGGAGGAGCCAGATTTGCTGAGTGATGGGATTCAAATCCATGCTTGCTCACCAAGGTAGTCCAGTGGGAGCTGTGGGAATTCCCATCACATTTCCTGAAAATGGGTCTGCTGTGCAGCAAGAAGCTCAGACTCTGATCAGATAGAGAGGCACCACTGCAAATGTGACTCTGATTTAGTGGTTGAGGTAAGTTAGGTGGCTGCCAAACCTTGTTGTACATTTCGCATTAAATATTTAGCACAATAAAAAAAAAAAAGGAAATGGTTTTCTGGAGCAGAGTGCCCCTTTCTTCTAGGTGAGTGGCTTGACTGCTAAACCATCAAAGTCATCATTTTTCCCTTGCTGCATGTGCTGAGGTTTCTTTGCTTTCTACAATCTGAAGGAAACAGAATGACCTGCCAGAGATAACTTGCAGAATATTTCACTGGGGAATACCAGAATAGCATTATCCTAACACTGCTTTTTGGTGAGCTTCTGGGATTTTTGTCCTGGCTCCAGCTTGCAGGTTTTTGAGTTATTTCATGATGCAAGACTACCCTAAGACTAATGGAGAGAAATGTTCTTTCTTCTAAACTACTGCACCCCTCTGAAAAATAAAGGTGTTAATATGGCTGTTTTCCACTCTGCTTGTCTCTGTGGTTTTGGTGTGAACTCTGAGCAGCCAAAGGTACAAAGAGATCCTACAGCTTGATAGGGGAGGTGGGTACCTCCAGCTGCAGCACATGACAGCATTTAACAGCTACTCTAATTATCCAAAGGGGTTGCTTTCGAGAGGCTGCTGTGGCTTCCCTACCTCATTAAGCCCTTAAATGAAGGCTGCTTTCTTTAGGAAGTCTACAGGTTGCCTAGCGCTTGTCAGTGCCAGCACATGGGTGTGAAGATGGGGAGACACAGGGAGCAGGGTTGGGGACCACTCCAGGAGCAAGAAGGCACAGAAGAGGAGGAACCATGGGGATGAAGCCATGGCTCAGGGAGGGAAGTGTACAGCCAACAGGCGGGGTCAGGGACGGGCTGTTAGAGGGAACAGTGTGTTGGAAAATAAAATAATTTGGCTTTTCTGTTTTAAAGAAAAATAGAGTCCTCTGTGTAAGTCTGTGCTGGGACGCCCTGTCCGACCTTGCTCTGAACCTGGGTGTGTGACCAGGCGTTATCTGGTGGGGGCCTGGTAGAGGTCTGTTGTAAACACTGTTTGAAGGAGATATTCCTACCAGAGGAGGAGGAAGAGTTGTGCCAGGAGCAGAAGTGAGGGACAGAGCCCCAGTGGCGGTGGCAATGGGGTAAGGGCAGGTGTGCCTGGCTCCCACACCTCGGGGCCACCCGTGCAGCACAAATGCACCTTCCCTGTGCGCACCCCAGAGCTCTGCTCTATCTCTAATTCGTTTTGCATGATTAGCTTGACATGATGTAACCCCTGTCCTTGTGACTCAGCACGCCAAATATAAGCATCAAATGACTACAGAGTGATCTGATTTACAGGAGTCTCGCTTATAACAGCTCATTACCGAGCCAGCAGAGTATCCATGAGCCAGCCACTGGAGAGCAGATTGGAGAGCTTGTGAAATGAGATTTTGGGAACACTTTCCTAGTCAGGCCTGCAAAACCATCTTCTTACAGCTGATAAGCAAAATCATCCTGCCTGACCTTTTAGGTTTTCCTTTCTCACTTCACTTTGGCTCAGGAAGCCAACTTTCACCAACCAAAGCCACCTCAGGAACAGTCTGATGTGGCTGCTTAAAACCAAGTTGAAATGAAATCTGGCTTAGAGCTAGGTGATGGAAATAAAGTTTTCCACCAGCACAGGGTAAGATTAAAGGAAACACTCAGACCTGCAGCTCTGCTGATGGCAGAATGTGCATGCAGTGTCTCTGCATCTCTGCTAGTGTGTCCTTTCATGAGTATGTCAGTGGTCAGAAACTCCACTTGGCTGTGAAATATTTGTTTACTCACAGGCTCTCTCCATTTATTTTATTCCTTAAAGAGAGCTAGATCACCAAAAGTTTTTCTTAAGTCCCCCTACACTGCTTTACATCTCACTCCTAAAACCCTACATTGGGTCAGTGACTTGGGTGGTCAGGCTATGATGTTTTCTGAATTACTGCAGCTGAAACTACTCCCATGGAGTATCCCGGGCACTAAACATGATATTTGACTGCAAAACACCTGTTTGACATCACCTGTTTTTAAGCTACGTTAGGAAAGGAAAGGAAATGGAGACATTCAGAAGTGCAATGCCACTGGCATTGCCTAATCTGATCCCTGCTGTCATGTATATTTTTCTTTCTGGGCTGGTGCAGGTCTGCCTGTGCCCTGAAAACAAGAACTTGGATGGATGAGGTTCCATCTGCTCTCAGAGAGCTTGTACTTATGGATACAGAAGACACATACCCAAGTCCTTATCCACATGGTACAATGCCAGCACCTTTCTAACAGGATATTTCCCTGACCCCCAGGATATAGGATACTTGGGATAAGGAGTTTCCAGGAGCTGAGCTGGGCACTCAGGTCTCCCCACAGCTAGGTGGGTGTAACTCCAATCTGTGGCATCCACAGAAGAAATGGAAGGTTTTTATTCCAGATCACTGGGCTGCGCCCAGCCCCATCCAGAGGGGCCACATTCCCTACCTGTACATCTCCTCAACAGCAGACTGCCATGATGTAGAAAACACAAGGAAGAGATTCAGTTTTTAAGGAGAATACATAATATTTGGACATATGCTCATCCATGGGTATTTTTCATTTTCTCTCGCTCTTTTTATTTAAAGCTGTCACAGGAGACATCTGACAGAACCTCTTGGGCTTTGTCCATGTATGACCCATGTTTGTATTTAAAAGAATAATCTCGGAAATGTTTTGCCTAGTTCACATGGTTTATTGCTTCAGGATAAGATTTTCTGTAAATCTGTGAGATCCTCCAGGATCAAAGCAGCCTAGGGAAGGCAAGGTGCTCTTATCATTACGTCTTCAGTCACCTTACTTTCCCCATAGGGAGAAGTAATTGTGCATGCAGTTTGTGTCTGGAGGCAGTATATTCTACAGAAATGCCACTTATTGCTGCATTGCTTTTCATCTGCAGAGGGGAAAAGTGATGTGAAATTGCCTGGAGGAGCAGGAATGTGGTAATATGAATCTCATTTTACCGTGCCTGAAAGAACCTCATGCAGACAAGGAGTTGATAAAAGAGAGTCAACGCTGAATAAAAATTCCCAATTAGAGCCCTATCAAAAGCAGCACTTCTGTGGTGAGGTGGGTTAGTTGTCCCTGCTTTTACAGAAGCCTGTGCTAGTGTGTACTTCCTTGGCTTTTTTATAATCTGTATGTACCTCTCCCATCTTGAAGCCATGGCTTTCTTTCCAGGTACCTGCACACCACTTCCAGCAGCTGGATGGCCAAAAGCTCTGGTGTGGTAGTGGGTAACTGGGCAGAGGCACTGCAAGGTTGTTGCTCCAAGTCAGGGCACTGGAACTCCCCAGTACCAAGATACAGAGGTTTTTGCCATCAAGTGATGGCGACTCAAAGTGGTTTGCCATCACCTTAAATGGAAACATCCAGTTAGCCCTGAACCTGACAGAAAACTGATGGTGCTCAGCAGCTCGGTCCTGGCTTGTGAGTCTAGGGACAAAAGTCTTGTTTTCAGGCTGGGTTTGGAAAGCAGCACATGGATGGAGGGAAGGCTTGTAGCTGCTGCTGTGGGGCCCAAGGTTTTGGGGAGGGCTGGAAGACTCCAGTTTTGAGGGTTGTCTGCTCCCCACGGGCTGTCGCACAGCCCTGGTTTGCACCAACCATCACAGCCATTGTGCAGCAGGAGGTGTTTAACACCATCCCCAGCTGAGCAAGGGGCTCGTGCTGGGATGCTCAGCCTGGGATCTGGCAGCACTCCTTTTGTCCCAGCTCCCACTGGCACTTCATGTTGGCTGCTTTTCTCATTCCTTGCAGTACTGAAACCTGTGGGACAATTCCTCAGGCAGGGGTATGAAGTTGCAGGCTCACTTTCTGCCCTGGAGTCTGTCCTTGCAGGGCACTGTGGTGGGCTCCAGATTTATTTGCTTTGCTTTTTCCATCCCATTGCATTTGAGGAGGTAAAGCAAAAGCAGCTTTTGCAAAACCATGCTCTGTGCAGCCACCCCCTCAGATCAGCTGAATCTTTCCCCCTCAATCAGCACAGAGCCTTATCAGCAGAGGCTGACTGATAAGCCAGGGCAGTGCCACTGGGGGCTGCCTTACATGCATCTTGGCCACACACACAAACACACTTGTGTGTGCACACACATTCCTGCCAAGAAGGAGGCAGCAGTGAAGCTTCCAGTGATCTGGAAGGGACCTGGAGAGCTCTCAGAGAAGAGCTGAGCTTTTAAGAACCCTTTCACATTCAGCCTCTTCCTCCAGGTAACAGTTTATTTCTAACATCTGATTTTCCCCTCAGGACATTCATGACACCTGCTCCAACAATTATTTCTGATTTCACCCAGTGTGAATTTCTGCTGAGCTGTTTATAACTAACCTGTCACAAGGTGCCATGGATCCTGCTGTCAGCGTGAGCACACACCTGATTTATTCGCTATGCCTCTCTTAGGAAATTACTGGTTTATATTTAGGGGGGAAAAAAGTGATATTTTTTCTTCATCCTCCCAGATTTTATCACAGCACCATCAAAAATAAGGGATGAAAGGGATTTCTGAAAGTCATCCAGCCCTGGGGCAGAGCCAGGACAAACTGAACATCTAAACTCCTTTGGACTCTACTTGGGCCCTCTGTGTAAAGGCACAGCCACACAGTCACAGCAGAGTAACCACTGCTCTGTAGTGGCAATTTGCAGGGATTGCCTCACCTCATATTTCAGGAGCTCCAGGGCAGACCTCCCTTTGTACCAGCAAAGTTTTCATTTTACTGTGTGTCTGAAGTAAACATGCCTTCCCCAAAAGGAGGGAGGTTTCACTGGAAATGTTTGATGTCATGAGATAAGACAAAAGCAGCATCCACATCTGCACATGCAGAGTCCTGGTGGTCACAGGGGTGTGGGAGCAGCAGGCACAGCCGTGTTTGGTGCTGTTGGGAGCTGCTGGATGAGCAGATGTGGCAGGAGGGAGATCTCACTGGAGGGAAGGCTGCTCCCATCCCTTCAGCTCAATCAGCATGATGCCAGAATCATTTTTTGCTTTTTCTTTTATACCCCTCTTACAAACTCTTCTACATAGTTTTATATATTCTTAGTGCTTTTAACCTCCATACTTGTAACTTTCCAAGTCTGATAACTTATCTGAGACCCACTGTACCGTTAAGCCAAGAGTCTAAAAGCCCCAGACACTAAGGCCCTCTCCAAAACCTATTTTTATAAACTAAGATAAGCCCATCGCGAAAAAAAGTTCCTCAAAACAAGAAGTTCACTCAAACTTCTCATTAAAAAATCTTCAATAAATATGTTAATTTTGCAAAGCCTATAATTGTGTGTATTTCAGTGTGACAGTGTACACACATTTTCGAAGCATTCCACCTAGACGAGGTGCTGTACCCCAAGATTCTGAAATAAATAGCAAAGTAAAAACCCCTTTTCCCCATAAACCGTTTTTTTTGGTCTTAATTTTAAGACCAGGGAAAGGCATCAAGCCCAGCAGGACCACTCTCTTCTCAGTGACATGCAGCAGCAGTGAGGTGTCCCCAGCATCCAGCAAACGTGCTGTGAGAAGCCAGGCAGTGGCTCCCACCTGAGGGCCTGTATGGAGAGATTGGTGCCATGGTACCACTGCATCCATGCCAAAACACAAACCTCCTTCTCCCCACAGGAGGATGAAGATGTTTGAAACAGTCACGGTGCTCTTGATAAGGAGTGCATCTTCTTTTCAGTCACCAGGTTTCCAAGCAGATGTATTTTGTAGTTCCTACAACAGCTGGGTGGGAAGCCGTGCGTTGCCAGCATTACTGCTGTGTGAATTCCTTTTTCAGATGTTTATTTGTTTTGCCAGTGTCCTCAATGCGTCCTTGCTATGGGTGTGGCTTTAGTGCCAATAAAAACCTCCTGAAACTTCATCAGGGGCATCTGATCCTATATTAGGTCGCAGGAATAATGAGTGTTTTTCAACCGGTACTGGAACTTAAAACCTAATCCTGATTTATATCTTCCTTTTCAAGCCCTGTGTCTTTCCTCCCTCCTTGGGAGTGGTGGCATGGCTGTGCTGTGGCACCAGTCAGTGCCAGGACGTCAGGGAAGCACATCTAGGTGACGCACATGTTGGTGAGCCCAGGAATCTTTCCCTGGAGTTTCTCCAGGGCAGACAGTCACTCTTTTCCAAAGTAATGTCCTGCAAAAAGTGGGGTCATGGGGAAGGTTATGACATGTGGACAGGGAGCAAAGTTAAGGGGGGGACAGTAGTTTCAGTCTGCTGACTCTTCCTGTAGTTCATGGAAACGAACAGTTTGTTCGTTCAAGTGTGAGGTGCTGTTGCTTTCCCTCTCTTCTGCAGTTTCAGGATCAAGAACACTTTTTTATCTGCAGTTTAATATCTACACAGAGGGCTCAGATCACACCAATGCACTGCTGAGGGAGGAGGCTTTGCAGTCTGAAGCATATCGAGCAAAGTACATAAACGTGTGGGGGGGAGGAAAATCTCTGAAGGCATTGCTTGTACAACTATGCAACATAAAAATTTATGCTACTTCAATAAACTATACATAAATAGTTTACAGTCTGTCTTCAACCCTAGCTGCTCTACTGTGATTTCTAAACAGAATATGATTAATATTAAAAATAATCCAATATGTGAATTCTGTCTTTTGGATTGTTTTTAGCAGGTCAAAGGCCATTATTGCAGTAATTGAATAATCCCACAGCCCTTTGCTCCAGACATTCACTATGGAAACTAAGCAGTGAGGACTGGCTATTCTATTTTCCAGTCATCCAGACAGCATTTTAATGGGAAAGAAAAATCTGATGCAGTTAAAAGCCCCTCTAAAAGCAGGTTATGGGGAAAAAATAGATGCTCAGATGAGATGTAGGCTGGTGATTCACTTCAAAATACTGTAATTGTTAAAGACACTGATAATCACTTTGGCAGGAATGCAAAGACATAAAAATGCTTTTTTACCCTGTGTTCTCTAGATTGAGAGACAAGGGGGAGGGCTGTTTTCTTTCCATGAGACCAGTGAAAAGCACATATTTCTAAAGTAGAAATCAGGGTTTGTTCTGAGAGTGTTTTAAGACTCTCAGATGAAAAATACTCTGCTGTTAGAAGTGTTGCATGTCATATTTAGACAACAGTGTTTATTAATTATAGGATAGAATCATCTAATGACTCCAACTGAGATTATGACATAGTGTGCCAAATATTATATACACATCATACAGTGAGGTGTAAACACAGCCAGGTACACCTCAAATCTAAGTAGACTTGTAACTGAACACTGTTTGTTTCTCCTGTTTTTACATCCTTGCAAATCCATTGACCCCCTTTGAGAAGCTCTTGACTTACCTCAACTTTGGAGGGAGACAAATCATAGACAAATTTTGTTCTTTTTCCTGAGAAAGGGTCAGGGAAAAGGTAACTTATTTGTCTGAAGTCACAGGAGGAATCTCTGGAATGGTGGCATTGACTCTGGATAGTGTCCTGGATGCATAAGACTGTTTTCCTCCTATAAGAAATGTCCTAAGCTCATTTCAGAATGAGTGAGAGCTAGCCAGAAACACCCAGGCATTGTTTGGTGGTGAGTCTCCAACACCTCACCTCCATCCCCCTGGACTTTCCACTTGTTTCCTGGAGGGTTCACATCCCCTGTGGTCCTTCCACAACCACCTCCAAAGACTGTAGATCTTGAGAGATCCAGGGAAAGCAAGTACAAACCTAAATGCAGACATGAGGCACAATCCAAACCTTTGACCACACGGGGCTTCCAGGCTGGTTACTGAGCCAGTCAGGCTCAGCTGCTAAAAACATCATGGGATTTGGTTGCAGAATTTAACCTTCAGAAGCCCAGCAGCTGCTCCCCAAGCCCTCTGAAAGGCTAAGCAGTCAGCATTTAGGATCCCAGGTTTGAAGCATTGCAGATTCATGTTTTTATGCATCTTCAATAACCTAAAAAAAGCTAAAGGTCTGCTAAAGGTGCATCTGCATTACCGGGAGAGAACCATTTAAGATCTGGCACAGGGAAAAGCATATGTTTAAAAGACAAGCCTATCAGTCTTTAATGAGGTTATATGGGGACTGAGTGGTCATCTCATCATTGAGTAATCCTTAATGCAATGTGCTCTGAATCTATAATTAAAGCAGATTCCACCTTTATCTCGCATGCTATATCTTGATTTCTCCCGGTCCTTGCAAAACCCCTCTCCATCTTAAAGGTACACTTGGTGTGTCCATGAGCCTTGAAAGGACTCATCTTGAGTGGCACTGGTGAAGGGCTCACTTGGAGCTGAGAACAAGAAAATCACACCCAAAGCAATGTTTCCTATTGAATGAGTTTCAGCAAAATAAACCAGGTTTCAGCAGAACGAAGCACCTTTATCAGTTGTTGTTACCCACTGTCTTTTGCTGCAGTATGGCTCCTGCCTGCTCACACTCTTTATCTGTGGAGGAAATCTTCTCTGCTTCTTCTTTAAAAATTCCTTTCTCAACCCAGAGGCCCTGCAGATCTCCCAGGAGGCTCCTTGCCTTCTCCCCCATTGAAGCTGTTCCCACCTGAGCCATTGCAAAACCCTCTGACAGCACCTGTTGCTCGAAAAAAGCAACTCAAGGCAAAAATAATTACCTATATTTCTGGAAATTACAGCTTGGAAGCACTTACTCAGGTTTGATGGCTGCCAAGGTACCCTCAGGGGTAAGAGAAAGAAGGAACCTATAGGGCAAAACCTATAGGCAAAAGAAGGTCCTAAAGGGCAAATTCTCACAGAGGAAAATTGCCAGACCAAACCCTCTGCCTCTTTCTCAGGCAACTGTGAAATTTTTCTAAAAGCACAGTGAAGAACATGGTCAGATAATTGCCCTGTGGTCCAGGCACTGACCAAGAATTTGACATTTTCTTTCACTTCCTAACTGTATCTCAGGTTCTCAGTGTGATCTTCATCAAGTTGCTGAGACTAAACTTGTGTCTCAAATGCAGGTTCCTAATTCCCACTGAGTTAGGTCAGTATCTGCCAAGGACCATGCAGCAGCCCAGCTCAGTGTCAAGGCCCAGCCTGTGCAGTCCTGCCTTTCTCCTGATGACTTGCTCATTTAGATCCATTGAGACTAGGGGCAGACACTGTCTTCTCTGCAGCATCCACCAAAGGAGATTTCCAGCTTCAGTCTGGGGCTCTGACACACCTTGAACAACAACACAGTAGAAATAAACTCCAGGTGGTGGCAAAGCGTTCATGTCTACACAATGTAGGGAGCATTTTATCTCCTTGCAGCAGATAACCTAAATCAGCCCTAGTTTTTCCCCAGATACTGAGCTGGAAGTGTGCACGAGGCACAGTTTTCACAGAACAGGAATTTATTTAATCATGTGTAGCAGAGCAATGTGGGTCACTGTCCCAGCACAGAGACAAACATGTCAAGAGCTGCTCCTGAAGGAACAGCAGCATTCAGGCTGTGACTGTGGTAACTGTGTTGTCTTCACTGAGGGTTCAGAACTGGTGTGATTTCACAGCACCTCTTGTATGCAAAATTAGGGGCATTTGAATGCAGGTGAGATGAGGGCATCTTTCTAAACATGCCAAGTGTTTTCCCAATAACTCCTGAGAGCTGCAGCCAAGTCCAGCTGAGCTCTCTCTGCCTGCTCTTGGAGAAGGATTTTTGTGCACTGTTCCTGCTGCCCAGATCCTTTAGGTGACATCCAACAGGTGGGAAGGGCTCAGCCCTGGGGTCTGGGTGGTCCATGGTAGAAACTACACACTTTTCATTTCAGAGTGAGACCACAGCATGGTCATCATCCTCCTGTGTTCACTGTGCCCCATTTCTGCACAAATCCCAGGCTTGCACAGCTGGAGGAACATTGTGGTGTGGTCTAGGTTTAGAAAACCACTTGCTAAGGGGACATTTAGGTGGTTACTGCAACAAGAGAGTCCCACAGTCTGTTAGTACTGACTGTGACCCTTCACAGGCTTGCTGGGGAGGGTCTGAAGGGAAGGTGCCCACTGGAGAATGGGATTTGGTGAATTTACCAGAACAATGAAAAAAAAAGGAGAGTTGGAGAGTTGAACATTTTAAGCAAAGGTTGCATTTTTTCCTCTAACAAATAAAGCCATCACAGCTCAATGCAAACAGAACCCACAACAGTATTTTTGCACCTCACTCTTAATGAAATTAATGGAAATTAGGCATTAAGCAGATAAATGCATTTCTGGCTCTAACCCTAGTTTTTGCAATACATTCAGTGCCCTATTAAGAAGGAAAACTCATTCAATGTCACAGAGCCTCTGAAACAGAGGTGACTGATGTCTTGGTAAATTGGAAATGCAATTCACTCCATCTTCAGCTAGAGAACTGTGTCCTGCATCTGACATAGCTTCATTATATTAATGTTTTTCTTTTTCTTTTTTGGAGATCATGTTCCCAGAGAATTTGAGTCACAAATAAATCAGCCTGTCTTACATGTCAGTTCAGCTTTTGCTTATTAAATTGAACAACTGCTGGAAGTTAGAGTTTTAGGAAAGAGCTTTCAAATTAATGCAAACTTGAACTAGTCTGATACTGCAAACCAGTGGGAAGGAGTAAAGTTCCCTCTGACTGGCAGCCAACAGCCACTTAAATTAAGGAAGAATCAAACCTTTTGCCAGTTTCACAAAATGTCAACACATCTGCCTGAATTATGAGCTGGAAATGCTGAACTTAAGTAGAAAAGGACAGACAAAAATCAGACAAAACCAGATCTGGATCCCCAGTTTAGGTGCAGACAACAGAACTCTGTTAGTTCTACTTTTATGTGTTTGTCAAAACAATGTTGAAAAGCACTTCTGCTTAGATAACTTAAATGCTCAGTGAATGCTGGTATCCCTTGATACTTTTTCTTTATTTTAGGCTTTTCTTTGTTGGTTTGCTTACACTGAAACTCCAGCTTGAAATTAATGGCCCTTTTGCTCTATATTGAATGAACTTGCAATCTTCTGGCTTACATGAATTGTTGTGTATGTTGTCTCAAGTCATGAAAAAAAATTATACCAATTTTAATTATAATTTAATTATTATGTATATGTAAATTACAGATATGTATATAATTTGATTTTAATTTCACTATAATAGCCATTACCAGCCCTGTAGGTAACAGATACTATGAGTAGGCTTCAAAGCATTTCACAAAGGGAGTAAACATAATAGCACTGGTTTACAAATGGGGAAACTGAGTCAGGAGCTGGATTGGCCAGAAGAAGGCAAAAGGTTAGCACCAGGTACTCCACCTCAGTCCTCTGGGCCCAGGTTCATGCCCAAGCCCCAGGGTTGGTCATATTCTCTGGTATCTTTCTGACAGCATGGGCTTAACTGGGTATTTGGGAGCTGTAACTCCTTTTTCCAAACCCTGCTTCTTCCCTGCAAAATCCTAGACAATATCCACCTCCGAAAAGAAAAGACATTAAGCAATACATGCTAATTATTATTATTGCAAAACTTTCTGTCTCTGGCCATCAGTCACACAAGACACAGTCATGGAAGGCTTGTACACCTTTAGTCACCTCTCTAGCTGTAAAAAAAGTACCTCTGAAGGGACTGTCCCTGGTGAGACCTCTTGAGGCTTCCCTTGTCCAAACCAATGTCCCACCTGTGATCTGGGACTACTGAGACCCTCCCTGGCTTTGCTGCAGCCTCTGCCCAGCCCTGCAGACAGACACAGTGAGAGCTCACCGTGTGCTCTGCCAGGTCATCATACCAAAGAGATAAGCAGATCTGGATTGCTGCACGAAATGTGTGGGTGAGGAATTAATCCTTGCTTAATTTGCTGCTAATAACTCCCTAGCTGTAACACACTCCACAGCCAGCGCTGGTCTGTACAGTTTCAGACCCTAAGAAAACAGAAGTACGTGCCCAAACCACAGTGTGATCCAAAAGGTATAAAAAAGAGATGTGTTTATAAGGAAAAGGAAGCTGTAAAAGAAGGGGTCATAATGAATAACTGAGAATATATATATTTTAGAAAAAAAAAAAAGGGGGTAAAGATCTTGATTGTGGCAGTCTTTTCCAACCTAATTGGTTTTGTGATCCCTGACTTGAAGGTTGTTGATGATGATTTCTGTCATCATAATACTCACAAAAAAATAGACCGAAATAATTTTTTTTTCCCTTTACTTTTAAAAAAATCACATTTTTTCTGTGTACTGGTGAGATAACAGGGCATTCTCTGGAAGAAAGAAGAGACACAGTTCAAATAAATTTAAAAAGAACGGGAAAAGTATGGAGTAAAGATATGTCTGAATGAGTCATAGATACACTGTCAGAGGAGATGAAGTTACAAAGAAAACTTGGCATCTTTGTGAAATTTCCTGCCCAGATTGTGCCAGCAGAACTCACATATGGGCTTTTGAAACTGCAATAACCCTCATGTGTCCATGCCAGAGGCTTTTGTCCGTGCAACAGTCTCTCTGCTGTTTTGAACAATCCTCCTGGTCCCAGGCCAGAGAGGAGAGTGGCTGCAGATCCTCAGCAGGCAATGTGTGAAATGTGACCTGAGACTTCAAAGTAATTTTTGTTATCCTGGGAAGGTGAGAATTGAGGAAAATGTTTCATGCCATTTTGTTTAAAGACCTACAACAAAGAGGAGTGCACTGTGATGTAGGATCCCTGGACTGGAATCCTGGCTTGCTGGGTGACTTTGGACAAGATCCATAACAGCCTCAGCTTCCCCTTCATGCAAAGGATACTGCTCTGGCACCTTTCATGGAGCACTCCCGGATCCACTGATGAAAAAGACATTTATGGTGTTATTACCTTCCTTTAGCACTTCTGAGTATGGGCCATGAGTGGGTCATGTCCAGCAGACAGCAGGCTCTGATCCAAGTGGAGTATATTTATGTTATAAGTGTGGCAGCACGAATAGAATAGAATAGGAAATTATCACACCTACCTCATAGCCAAAGTGCCTGGAAGTGGGAGGATGAGTAAAGCACATTTTGCACCCTGTGCTGAAAGCCTCCCTGCTGCTCCACTCACAGCCCCACTCTGAGCAGGAACAGCTCTGCAGTTCCCTCAGCTTTTCCTGTGCTCCTGCCCACAGGCACCTTGGTTCCCACCAAAAAGGTCCAGAACTTCCCTCCTCCTGGAGCTCTGTCACTGCCCAGCTGTGGTGGAAAGTTCTAAGAGGTTGGCTTCTGCGCTCATCTCATCTGAGACCCAGGAATCATGGAATCATAGAACTGTTTATGTTGGGAAAACCATCTAGAAGGGAAGTAGAGGGGGAAAAGTATGGGAGAAGCAAAGCACAAAGCAGCAACAGTGAGGAATGGCATGTGGGTCTGTATTAATAGATGAGCTACCAGCACACCTTGGAGACAATGCTCCTGGTGGAAGGGCTGGTATGGAAGATGGCACAAAGCAAGTTCATGGTGAAGGACACAGGCAGCACACCTGGGCACACATGAGGCAGTGAAAGACTGAGGGGAAAATATGGCCTAGAGGCAAGAGAAAAATCCAGAGGGAGAGTGAAGAACTGTGACAGGATAAGAGCAGGAGTGTTCAGGGGTAATCGGAAATCTCCCTGGGATAATATTAGGTTATTTAATAACTCTGAACATTACATCACATCCCTGCCAGCTTGCTTTCAGTGCAGCAATTACTGGCAAAATCCTAAATTCATTTAACACAAAGAAATACACAAATAAGCAGCCTACAAAGACCTGCAGGATGCAGCCCTGGGGCAGCTCTCCCTTGCAGGCAGCCCTGGGTTGATGGGCTCTGGGAAGCCTTTGGTCCTCACCCTGGGAATAAGTGACCTGCTGGCCGTGCTGTCCCAGTCCCATCATTGCTGCTGGGTGCTGTGCCAGCCCAGGCTCACTGTCAGCAGCAGTGGTGACACCCTGTTTGCTGGAAGATGCCAAGGAAGTGCATCCAGGATGTGGGCTGTGCCCTAAGGAAAAGTCTGAGTCTCATGAGACTAAATGAGGGAAGATACAAGCACCCCTGGGATGTTCCAGGAGGCTCAGAGGCCCATTGTGGACCTCTTGTTGCTTGGTGCTGGGAAAAACAAAGGAAAAAAAAAAGATAGAGGAAAAAAATTAATACTAATGTTTTTCCCAGACTACAACTACTACAACTTTCAGGGTCAGGACAGGACATCAGGAATTCTTTCGTCTTGCACAGCCCTTTCTCAGCTCTCTGCCCTCCCTAAGATCATTCCACAAATCTCCTGAGGAAGACTCCACAGGTGTAAATACCTTAACTCCCTTGGCTTTGGGTGGAGATAGGGATATTGCTGATTTGAACCAGCTGAGGCTCTAGTGTCTCCGAGCCCAGAATAATTTGACCTGAGAATAAAATGCCACCCCAAGCATGAGAGCACACCAGGAACAGCCTAAGAGGTGAATAGTCAGTGTTTGTTTGGTTTCCGACAGTCCCTGGCTTGGCTTTCTTGCTTCTTCAGTGTCCCATGTCCTGAAAAGATGAAACAAGGCTTTTTTCTGCTTTTTTCAAGGTTGTTTATTTTTCTCTTATCAAAAGCTCGGAGACACAGCCAGCGCTGTGACCTCCAGGAACACAAGTGCAGAAAAGGGCAATGGCTACTCATAGGAGCTAAGTTTTATATCTATTATTGACCAATTAAGAAAACTCTACATACTTTGTTTTGTTCCCAATACCAACAAAAGTCAGTTTCATTGACATGTCTGTTCCACACTCAGTTCCTTACACCAACCAACACACCACAGGCACTGGTGTCAGAGNCTTCCCTGGACTCCAACAGTGAATGATGTCTTGAAAACTCAGATTTTCAGCAGTAGTTACATCATCTGCATTTGTTATTCTTCATCCATTTCTAAAGTCCAGGTTCCAGGATGTCTCTGTTCCCTGCCTCATTAATGGGAAGCCTGTGTATCTCAGTGAGATGTTGTTCATTCCAAGAGAATACACTTGTTAGCTTTTCTAATTACCCTCCTCATGTTCTCACATAAAAATGAGTCAAAAAAAATTGTATTTCCTGGAACAGTCATTGACAGCATGTTTACCCTCTTTAATTGATCACCCATCACAGACTCCTTCTCTGCCATAACCACTCAGTATTTCAGGGCCAAGCCAAGAACTCACATTAAGCAGAGAGTGTTTGCATGATGTGTCTCCAAGACAAGAGGAGCCCTTTGAAAGGTTGAATGCTGGGGTCTGCAGCACTCCCAGTCTTGGCTGGAGGCTGAGATGCTGCAGGCAGAAGTGTGGGACACTGCAGCAGCCCTCAGCAGGCATAGGGACTGCCTGGTCAGCAAGGCTTTGGAGCTGGAAGTTGGAGGAAATGGTAGCAATCCTAGCTAGACACTGATTATAACAACTTATGTTTCTCTTCCCACCCAGCATTCCCCCAGGATTTTTTTTGAATCTCCTGTAAAACCATGTTTCAACAAAAAAACAGAATGGTTTTCTTTATTTATTTTCTTCCTCTCCAAGTTCCATTATTGCCACACTGGAGGACTTGGGAAGGAAAGGTAGAGAAGGAGGAACAGCCACACAAAATCTAAACAAGTGAAAAATGCCAACGGTTTTGAGACACCAGGAAATGTTCCATTCTGCATCAAAATGGAATATAGATTTTGTTTGCAAATTGAGAATGCTGAGCAATAAAAAATTAAATTAAAAAAAAAAAAGTAAATAAAAAACCATAGCTCTTGTGCTATTTGAAAAGGAATCTCTTATTTCAAAAGCACTGCTCACTGGCAATATTCAGGTTCTTACCATAATTTGCCATCCAGATTCCTATAACCTATAATGCTCCTGGGCATGGGCTGAGTCAGACTCAAGGAGGTGGGATACGAGATATTTGGAAACATGAGACATTCCTTGCTCTGCATGGCTGGAGCATTACCCATGGCTCCAGCCCCAGGCTGGACATGACCCCTTGGTGGCAGTGGCTGAGCAGCAGGATGGCCTGGTCCAGGGTCCCAGACACAAAGGGTATATGGCCTGGGCCCCCATCCAGAGGGAAGGGTGTGTGCCTGCTGGGGGTGATGCTGCCCTCAGCCAGGCAGGGCACAGAGAGCTCGGGAATTGTGATGAATCAGTCCAGAGCCAGCCTGTGATTGTTCACAGCATGGTATTTCATTAGAGTCATTTACTGTCAGTAAAACAGGCTGGTGAGTGCCTGGAAGTCCCAATCCATCCATTTCTGGGTAGGCTTGTAAAGACCTTTGTGTCCACTGGCATGAATTATCCATGGCCGGATGTGCAGGGGTGTTGTAAAAGCAAACTTTTGGACATGGGGACCTCCACTGAGTTGTTTTGAAGAGAATGAGGGCATTTGTGTGCAGTGAGATGTGAGGGAGCCAGGCAGGCTGGCAGGATGGTACAGCACTGAGAGAGGAGCAGGGAGCCCCAGGACTGGCACTTCTTTTGCTGGGGCTGCACAGCCCAGCTTCCCAGGAAGATGCTCCCACAGGAACAGCACTGCTACAGTCTGGCTATACAGCTTCCAATCCTATAGCCTGCACACCCTGTGCTCATTCTGGGTCCCTGCACAGTGCCTGTCACACAGACAGGTCTGCACTTTGTCACCAGCATCACACAGGTCTTGCAAAGCTGAGCTCCTCCAGTTTCAGCTCTTCAGTAATATACTAGGAGCTGCAGGATAAATACTTTGCACAGAAGTTTTGAGATTAAATCCGTCAAAACTCAGAGTACTGCTCAAAGGAGGCCATGTAAGTCCCATCTATATTTTCTGAACTGTGTTTTATTCAATTCAGGTCTATTTTTATCATGATATTGCGTTCAGAGAGAAATTTATTTAATGAAAGAAATTTCACAGCAAGGACAAGCTCCAACTGCTGATCCTGTGTACTCTGATGCTGAGGAGTGGTGTGTTCAGCTGTACAAGCAGTATGAACATTTTCACTGTGCATTTAGCAGATCCCAAGTGAAATCCCTATGAACACATTGTAAATGTGGAAGGGGATATCATTTTATCCACAACTAAAATTCCCTGCCGTTTTCCTGCTTCTCTGGCTGCTAGTCAGTCCTTCACTTGCCAGACAAATTACCCCTTTGCCAGAGATCCCAGGTGAGTCCATCAGTGATTAAAATCCCCCTTACACCATGAATCGAGCACACAGCCATCTGATCCAGCTCCTACTGGGCTTAGCCTTGGGTTTGCCCATGGTTTATCCCGGAGCAGAGTCAGGTCACTCTGAGGATCAAACTAGTCACCCCAGCACTGCCCCTTAATCACCACCCAACAAAGAGCTGAATGCCTGTCTCCCTCCCTCCCTCATCCACTCGGTGCCTCCCCACATCAATAGCTCCTGAGCAGCTGACTTTAGCATAATGCAGTGATCCAAACACAAGCAGACACAGCGGGATTTACTGGAAGATGTCGTCTCTCACAATCCATTATTTATAGCAGTGCTTTATGATTAAACCTGAAGCCATTAGAACAGCAACAGCTCAGGCTGGGACTGTGTCAGCTTACTCAGATGCACACAGGCACGGCCATACCAGAAAAAGCATGTTTCCCTGTGCTGCCTGTGGGATATATAGGGAAAGGGTAAGCAAGCAAACAAGATGACAGTCTAAGGCTGCAGGGATTGATTCTGATCTTGTGGGAAGGCGCTGCAATTTGTGTGGGTAGTGCTGGGGCTGTTTGTGGGGCCAGCTTGTCTGCACAGACCTGGCTGGCAGTGCAGCATCCTCCTTTTCCCTGGCCTGGATGCAGGTGCTCACTTGGGAGGTGTAGCAAATACCTCTGGCACATCCACACTCCGGTGTCCTCCCCCTGGCCTCAGCCCCAGCAGTGAGCTCTGCAACCCTCCTTCCCTTGGCACAGACAGTTTTATGTGGATGTGTGCAAAATCCTAATGCTTCATCCTGCTGCTGCTGCATCTACAGAGAGCTCCTCTGAGGACACTGCCTGTGAAGCTGTCAGCAATGGCTGGCAACTGCAGCAAACATTTCAGGCAGCAATGCTGACAATATCCGGAGCACCCAGGATGCGCCTAAGTCCTGGCCAGTGCAATCCTGTGGTGGTTTGGGTATAGCTGCCTCCATGAGGGAGCACAAGGGGAGCCCATTCTGCCTTGGGGAGATGCTGCCCGAGTGTGATGACAAGGAAAAACATCTGTTCTGGTGGGTCTCTGCTTGGTCATCACCCTGCCACACCTCCCTGCCACTGTCACACTGCAGATGGGTCTGTGTAGCTGTGAGGGTCAAAACCCATAGAGCTGCTCTTCAGCTGAACATCAGCCTGTCCTTTTTGGGGCCAGTTTGTCAAAGCTTTCTCCTCCTGGAGGGCTGTTCTTTTCATACTACTGACACAACTGCACAGATCAGTGATTTTCATAAGCAAAGAAAATACTCATAGCCTGATGGAAGCGTTCCCATCCCATTTAGCACAGGGTCTCAGCTCCCAGGTAGAGCAGGGCTCTCAGCCAGCACTTGCCTTTTTCAGGGGAGAGTAGTGGAGGTCCCAGAGAAAACTTAAAAATGAGCCTTTCCAAGCCTTCTCCATGCACGGCTGCTCTCAGTCCCAGGAGGCATGGGATGCTTTATCCCACCCCACAGCAGGAGCTTCATCTAGCAGTGAGTTGGAGATGCCAGGACCTCCCAGAGGATCTGGTAGGGGTGTGGGGGTGCAGGGGCAGGCGAGAGGAACTGCAGGTTTTCCTTCTCTCATGTCTCAGCCCTTGCATGGCAAGCAGGGTTGAACACAAGCATACAAGATACTACAGAGGAAATTAGCTCTACCCCTATCAAAATAAGTTTGCCCTCCAGCATGGTGAATTAGGAGACGCAGACAAGGAGAATGGAAAGAAGGGATAAAGGGAAAGGCCCCTTTTCTACTCTGAAAGGACAAGGGCTGGCAGCTGTAGAGCAGAATTATCTGACAGCTCCCTGCCATCCCCTTGGTTCCAGCAGGAGAGCTCCTCTGCACTGGCTGCCAGGGCTCCGCACCAGACACAGCAGCAACAATCTTCAGCGTCCTTCAAAAATGTTTGCAATGATGCTCTCCAGAGCCATCCTTCTGCTATCCCTTGCTTTGACCCCTTCCTTACCCAGGAGCTGACCCTTAACTGCTCCATGTGCAGATGGGGGTCAAAGGTCAGAAACTCCCAAACTCAGGAAGAAGAAGAATTGCTTTCTCCACCAAAGAAGGTAGAGGGGGAAAAATGACAACCAAACCCTCTGATGGTAGCAGTTTTCCAGGGCAGTGAATTAAAGGATCTCTCTGTGGCAGGCAGAATTTCCATGTGGCATCTTTCTCAATTGATAAGAGTTTTAGGTCCATCACAGAGTTTGTCATAGCCTTAGGTCAACCTATGACACTTCACCACTACAGCCCACCTTGTTTGGAGCACAAGATCTGTTTGGGCATCACGGTTCCCTTCCAGCCCTGTATCAAATCTTCCCCCATGGAGAATCCTCAAATAGGCATGAGAAAAGCTCAGTGTTGGCATAGCTGGTGAAGCATATCACACTTTTTTTGCAAAGCCACTCAAGCCATGAAGCAGTGAACTCCTTCAGCTCGCCTTTGCCTGTGTGAATTAGGAGTAGCAACACTGTGGTCCAGTGAGATAAACCCATGATGAGTAATGGATTTCCTTGGATTTCCTTATCTCACTGCTGTGACCTGGCTGCTGAAATGTAACCTCAATCCATCACTTATGGAGAATAAATTCCTTCACCAAACTTCAAGCCTGGAGTCCGTCAGTGCCTAGACATCAGGGTTAGGAGACTACACTGCCTGACCTCTGATACTACATAAGAGCTCATCTACAGCTGCCACTATTTATAACAATGTAATATTTCCATATTTCACACCTGTGCATTAATCTGCCTGGCTGTAATATTAATCAGCATGCAAAACCACAGTTTTGTTAAAATAGCTGCCTCATAGGAGGCATAGTGGGCAGACATTTTTTCTGCACATCTATCACATTCCTTTGGTATAACCTTGCTTTACATCAGTCCTGTGGGTTGAGTCCTGTGCCTCATACTCATTTCAGGTTGTGTTGTCAGACTGTTTGGAAAGAGGAATGTCCCAGCTTATTAAGTGGTCATGAGATGCCAATAAACATGGCAAGCATTTGCTTGTTCTAATAAAAAATCCTGACCCTGTGTTGGACAATTAGCTAATTTTGTACATCCCAAAACCATTTCAGGTGTTGCTTGAGGTTCATTCCATTGTTTTAGCAAACCCTCAAGCCAAAGGATGCTCCAGTTACTACCCAAAGACGTGTTTGGTTTCAATAACATTTCCACACCTCAAATATCCAACATCTTTGTGTGACTCAAAGACAAGCAGAGTCATGTTGGTGAGAACTGGGCACCAATTTTCTCCTTTGGATGCTGTTGAGCTGTACTTTGGTCTACCATGCCCAAGGATACATTGTTGTACAAAACAAAATCAAGGTGTTTGGGTTTTTTTAGCCAGGAGACACAGTTCTGTCTCCAGTGTCCAAATGATTCACCCTGCTGAGCTCAGTTTTGCTGTGGTTAAACCATTGTAACAAAATGGATTGTGTACAAGAACTGCTGCATTTTGAAGTAGAGGAAGGGTGTCTTCCTGCAGGTTTCACCATCCTAAAATGATACATGTGGGGATTTTTTTCATCTTTTCGTGGGTACTTTTGTCTTTGGGTCATGAAGCGATTGATCCACTTTATAAGGATCATTATTAGTTCAGGCAGAAAATATTTGATTGCATTTGAGGACACTGGCCTCGTTGGATTCCTGGTATTGGGACACTGAATAGCAATAAATATGAAGAACATGAAGAATGATTAAAGGGGGGGAGATAAAGAGGTTTTTTTTACAGTCACAAAGAGAAGGTGGTTGAGGAACAACAGGGCATTATTTGTCATACATGAGAACTGAGAAAGTGAAACAGTGAAAAGAGCAAGGAGCAGATTCACTTTAAAATAAACAAGGGGAAGTACTTGTTCACACAATGCATAACTGAATCGTGACTCATTGCTGCAGGATGTTGTGGAGGACAAAAGCCTGCACAGGTTTTGACAAACTCAGGGAGAAGAAGTCCTTTGAGAGCTATTGAATAAGATAATTCAGATGTTCCCTATAATTCCCAGTCCCTAAAGCACTAGTTGCAGGGATCTAGGCTGGAATGGCATAAGCAGGGAACAGGTAACTCAGTACGTGCTGTAATTCCTACCTCTTCCCTCAGGAATCTGCTTCTTGTCTCTGTCAGAGAGAACTGTCAGAGGACTTTCTGACCCAGCAGGCATTTATATTTAGCAACACAAGCTTATTTGTGAAAGAAATTGTGGTTGTATTGATGAAGTGCCTATGGGGAAGATTGCTGTGAGGGGTCTGCTGTGGGTGTGAGATGTGTGTGCCTCTTGTATGGAATAAATCCACTGCTCATCTGCTTTGCTTCCAGGCTGTGATAGGCTGTAGGGAGCACAATCACAATGAGGAGTGCTGGTTTTGCCACATATTCGGGGTTTTACTGTGAAGGGGAGAGGGAGAGAACTCAAATAAGGGCCTGAGTCCAGCTAGTTTTGCTGCTTTATATTCTTCTAAGAGGTGAATGAAGGGAGGAAAGGCTGTTTTGGCACTTAAATCAGTGATTTATAATAGGCTACCTAAATACAGGCTGATGTTCAGTGTTGGAGAGCACTCACAGAACCCTCACAGCTGTTTTGGATACCTTGGTTTTCCTCCAGCATCTCTGCCTGCTGGCTGAGCCTCTTAAACACAGAGGGGTTCAAGTGATCAAATTAGTGAGGAGGTTCTTGTTCCTGTCCACTGAGCAGCCTCTCAGGAAGATCACTGCAAATTTCATCTTTGTGTCTATTTAATCTACTTAATCAAATGTACAAATTCTTGCAAGGCTTTTACATCTGAAATTGTGTGTGACTGCATGGGGAATGGGGGGATTTGCAACTGAGCTGGGGAGACAGTGAGAATTACAAAACTGCTGCTTTTATCCTCCTAAAGGAGCTTCACCTAAGTGTATCCAAGGTCCCACTGCAAAGTATGAGTATGTAGCACTAGGGAATGGTGGCCAGGTAAGTGCAGGGTTAATAATATTATTACAGCCAAAGAGAGGAAGCTCTGATATTGTACCAACCCAAATGTCCTGCAGAGCAGAAAGGCCTTCAGCTGTCAAAAATATTTTCTTTCTGAGTTTCACTTAGAGGGTGAGGTGAAGAGACTGTAGTGGCAAGGAAGGTGTGAACAAGTTAAACTCAGGGGCCAGAGTTGAGAACAAAGGAAACACTCCAGTGAGGTGTCTCTTCTTTCACAGAAGTCTGTGCCATTGCAGTGATGATCTGTAATAAAACATCAGTAAAAGTTCTCCTCTCTTTTTCTTGGCTCATTTGATGGAGATTACCTGATCCATCCAACTCTAAAGGCATTGAAAAATTCGTGTTTTTTCCTGTGTTTTGCATTCTTCTGGCCTTCAGTGAACAAAAAGGATGTGCCCATGTTTTATTGGGCTTGTCCCTTCTGTCAGTTCTCTGAAAATATTCTAGAAATTGGATCTGGCCCTATTTCCCCCTTAAACTCTGGAAAAGATGTTGGATCAGTCAGAGGAAAGAAGCTACAAATTAGCTATCAGCTGCTAAATATTTGGCAGCCTGGACAACACCAGTATCAATCAACTTAACAGTTCAGTGTTTTCCTCATTCTGCTGTATTTAAAAAGTTTTCATGCAAGAAACCACCAGAATTCATTCTCTCTGTGCTTGGGTTTCTCTTTACCTAAGGAGTCCTCAGTAATATTTTATTTCCAGTTGCCATGTTGTGAAATTATGGTTATCTCTCTGTGCTATCTGAGAAGGTGATTTGTTATTCACTATTTTGGAGAGATGGAACAAATTGCAGGAAACTGAGCTTGGATGGATGGATGGATGGGTGGATGGGTGGATGGGTGGATGGATGGGTGGATGGATGGATGGATGGGTGGATGGATGGATGGATGGATGGATGGATGGATGGATGGATGGGTGGATGGGTGGATGGGTGGATGGGTGGATGGATGGATGGATGGATGGATGGATGGATGGATGGATGGATGGATGGATGGATGGATGCATGGATGGATGGATGGATGGATGGATGGGAGCTCTGGCTGGCACTGGGTGGCACTCAGTCTGTGCTGAATCCCTCAGGTTTCAATTAAGGAACCTTTTTGCTTTTTGTTTAATTTCCCTGCTTTAAACCATATGGAATTAACTGTCCTTGGACGAGGGAAGAATGAGGTGAGAAACTCCACCAGCTTTGTGCTTTTCTTGACCTGCCAGAGCTGACTCCTGGAAGGCATCACAGGTCTTGCTTTCACTGGTCCCCTTTTCCAGGCATTATGAAGTGCTGCATTGTCCTGACCCTTGTCTTTGTGTCCCTAAAACAAAAAAAAATATTAAAGATCCACCCATGTCAACAATACACTGCAGTACTATATCTTCTTAGGCAATTAATACCTGAAAAAAAATCCCAATCTGTCAGTCCTGAACTGAAGACTATGGCAGAAAATCTGGTCCCAGCAGAGCCAGCCAGGGAGACTGAGCCTGTCCTGCCCATGCCCTGGGGCTCCCACGGTGTCTCACAGCAGCTCCTGACAGCACAGCACCACAGCAAGGACCTGCCACTTCCAGCCAGCTCAGACCCAGAAGGCATCAGCAGGAAGAGGATATGGAAGGACTGATTTGTTGGAAAGTATCATCCCTTTTAGCATCATGCCCTTCCCTACATAAGAAATACTCCTTAAAACAACAGTTCTACAGCCTTCCTTTTTATGTTATCTGTACAAGCAGCTCCACAGAATGTCCCTAACAAAACAGTCATAGCTCCCAGCAGCTTGGTTTGAAGAGATCTTGTTAAAAGTGGAAGCTCTTATTCAACGAACAAAAAGAGGTTTGAGTTAAGGACAAGTGACTCAAGCCATTTGGGAAGCACATATGTGCCTTACCATCTTGCTGATCTGATGGACGAATTGCTTGAAAAGACAGGATGGGGAGGCACAAACGTCTCCTATGTGCCCTCTGCTGCCTCCAGAGCCTGCTCACTCCAGTACATCAAGCTCATAAACCCCACAGACAGCACCCTCAGTGAGTGGAATGTTTTACACTGGGGTGCAAGGACTGCACAAAGCCCACAGAGACCCTCTCCAGCCACCAGTTCCCTGCATCCAGCTGTCCTGTGGCAGCTCTGCACTGTAAGATGTGCATGATGCATCATCCCATGAAGTCTTTAGGTTTGTTTCCCTAACCTACAGGAAGATCCCTTTAGGCTGTGTTGCTGACCTTTCTTAATGGGGAAGAAAACTCCACTACATTCCTTATACTGCTTTTTTCTCCAGGTTTGAATGCTATTTGTTCTGTCCTGTAATGCACAATTTCACCAATTTGAACTGACTTGATTGCTTATCCAATTGCATTATTATTTCGACTACAGAAAACTAAAGAGTTTCCAGAGATTTTTATTTTGCTATGTTTAAGTAGGTTTGAAGTGCTAGAATTCAACTGAGCTTTAAAAAACTCAAAACTCCCTTATGCTTTGGAAGATGTTAACTTTGGCTCCTATAATGGACTAGCCATAATACTAAACACATGCTGTCATAACTCAGGAAAACAGAGACACACAGACTCTTTTACAGCGATTTTGGACATTGTCTCCATGTGTAATTTTATACATAAATAAGAATTCTTTCTCTCTCACTCCACCCATGCATTTTTAATATTCTCTCTGGAAAGGGTTTCCTTAAACACTTTAAGGAAGCTGCTTCTTCTTCAAAGACTTTTTCCTGCCTCCTCACTTAAAACAAGAACTTGGGTGGCCTCTTTTCTGATAAAGGGCGTCAGCTCTGTGAGCTTTGGGGTTTCAGCTCTCTCCCTGAGCTGATGCCTGCACACACAGTGAATGAAGCAGGTGCTCTAGAAAGACTCCAGGAGAAAATGTTATGCCAGCAATGTTCCCGTAGCAATAACTGCAATGAGCAGAAATTTAGAACTACTTTGGCAGCCACACTCATGAGCACTTTGGATCCAGAGACTGCTGCATTTTAAAAAATTGCTGGTTTTGGAGCAATGTTTTGGAGCCCAGAGACCTCTGACAATAACCTCTGTGCAGTTGTTCCTCTCTCTAGTAGGGCACAATTTGCACAGTGGGTCGATGTCCAACTGGACTTATCAATCCTGGATTTAATAAGGCCTGAGAAAAGAGAAGGTTCAGCAGATATGGTGAGTGGGCGTCTGGAGAACATGATGTACAGGGAGGGACTCGGGGAACTGGGCTTGTTCAGCCTTAAAAAGCAAAGGCTGAGGGTGATTTTCCTGCTCTCTTCAGCTACCTTGTGCCAGGGTGTTGGAAGATGCAGCCAGACTTTTCCTAGAGGTGCACAGCTGTGGGACAAAACGCAAAGGACAAAAGTAGGAGAGTGAGAAGATCACCTACTAAGGAAAATTACCAGGAGGACTTGCAAGAATTAGGCAAGCCAGAGGATAGGATATCTCCATCCTGGAAGATGTTAAAAACCTAGACAAGGTGCAAAGAAACCTGTATAGTTGGCCCTGATTTGAGGAAAGACCTGAATCAGACGACAGCTAGCAGTCCCTTCCAACTTGAATTTTTCAATGTTTCTGTGATTTTTCATTTATTATTCCTTTTCATTTTCTCGTGTGTTTGTAGCTTTGCTTGCTGTGCCCAATCATTTGCTCTGAAACATGCATGAAAAACAGGTTTTTTTGGCCCAGATATCAGGATCTACTAAATGATGATTTTGGGATCCAGAGGAAGTGGCCAAGATTTCACTTTCACAAATATTTCACTTATACATCGTGGCTTGCTCGTTTCATTGACATTCCAACCCCTATGAACTTCTGTTGTGATACCAGAGTGGTAAAAACAAAATCTGTCACACAGGTTGGTAAGAGCAAAGGAGGCAGTGTTGCACACTAGCAGAAGATCCTGGAGCAGTTGCATTACTGCCAAATGTGAAGACAGGGATCTTGAGCCACCTCCCTTAGTGCAGTGAAATCTGTGGTCTAATCCAGCAGAGTATCAAAAGCACCAAAACATAGACCCAGGAGGAGCCTTGTCTTAGAGAAGTTAGAGCAAAAAGAATAAAATGGACTGCCAAAATTGCATCCAGTCAAGTCAGGAATGCCAGGCCTTTTCTGAAAAGAAACCACATGAGCTTCACTCACCTTATCTGCTGCCATCGGTAGAAAACAGTCAAACGTTGCCATTCCTTCTTCTACATAAACATTTCCTATAAAGTCAATATGATGGTATAGGAGCATGAATTATTCTTATGCTTGCCAAGTACTTTGATATCTTTGGGGAAAAAAAAGAGCCTGTGAAGGTTTTAGCCATTATTAATTAACATGATTATTGATTTTTGCAAAATAGTACCTGCTTGGAACAGTGCAATGTCACTGTAAGTGGTACAATAGTGCAACATAAACCAGAGCATGGTGTGTGTTTCCCAGGCACGTGTGAGACACAGACATACACAAACATACAGGGCAAGTGCTCTGTGATCCAGACATCTGTCCTTCCTACCCTGGCTTCAGGGCAGCAGAGGCAGTATTCAGGAACCTCAGCTGGTTCCGGTGGGCATTTAACATCTCAATAACCAACAGAGGAACGGATGGGCCAAAGAGATGAGTCAACAGCAGTGTGTTTGCTCAATCAGTGCCTAATAACTCCTCCATGTGCTCAAACAGTGCTTTGTGAATAAATTGTGTAATTTCCTACTAAGTTTGCACAACACACTTTGGTTTGGGATGTAGACCTGTGGTTTGTGTTGGCTGCAGCCAGCCAGCCATTTCAGCATCCCTGCAGCACTACAAGCTCAGGAGCTGATGGAAGTATGTCATTGTCATAGCAATGTGCCCTCACAGCTCACAGAGAAATCAATCATCAGTGCTGTGCACTTGGGCTCCTCAGACAAGGAGCAGGGCCTGTATGTGCAGTTCTGGATCACCAGGTTTCTAGGGGAAGAGCAGAAAGAATTGTATAAACTTCACCCACATGCAGTGATGAAGCACCTTCCTAGAGCTGTTAGCCTGGGCCTTTATCCATTTGGGATCCTTATTCTGCACCCTGTCAAGACAGGGTCCTCAGTCCATTCAGGGGTTTTTTCTTAGGAATAAAATCCACTCTTTTCTTTCAAAACATGTGAGACAGCATCATACTGAGCAAGGTGATGTATGCAGTCTTCCATGAGGAATATTCAGAGCATTGAAGACAGGCAGCAGCCAGCCTCAGTCCCTGACTAAGGTTTGGGACAGCCTAAGTGACTTCCATCCTGATTTTCAAACCTCTTTCTGGGACTATTAGTGCACTACATCTGAAAATCACCTGCACTAGCAGATGAACAGGAACAAAGTTTCTGCTGCAGGATTCCTGACTCTGAAGGCATTACCTTAATATTAACATTTGTACTTGCTCTCTTCCTGACAAAACCTGTCTTGAATACCTTCCAGGTGGAAGCTGGGAGAGACCTTCTCTTCGAGGACATGGTGGCTTAGAACAAGGGGTCTGCAGGAGCAATGTTGGCCCTGGTAACTCTGAGCATGGACAAGAAATTATGCCATGGTGTCCATCAGCAGCTTAATGAAGAGGATGACCAGGTGCAGTGCTCAGGTCAATGCCTTGTCCTATTTACTCACAGAGAATGATCATTTAGCTCAGACTACAGACTCATATGTCCATTTAAGGATGTGCTGTGTTTACCTCTAAGTGTGCCAAGGCCCCTTGGGAGATGTTCTGTTTCTGCTGCACTTCCTCTCAGATAATGATTGACGTATTTTCTTTATTTCTCTTTAGTATTTACACCTGCTGGTATAGCAATGGTGGCACAGCTATGGCCACACACTGTCACCCACACAAATGTAATCAGCATTTCAGGTTATGAAGCCTTTGATGGCAGACAGTACCTTTCTTGTGGATACAAAGGTATGTTCTAGCCAACCCAGTCTGAACCCTCACCAGCTAAGTACAATCCTTCTGATCTCTCTGTCCCTGTCTCTTAAGTTATAAGCTTGGCCACGTTTCACCTCTGAAATCCCTGGAGCAAAACCTTCAGGCCCTGGTCTGCTGTGATTGCTGGGGGGAGGGTCTGCATCTCCACAGAGCTCACCTGAGCAAAACTCTGCCCAGGTGGAGCTCAGAGGCAAGAGAGTGATAGTGAATGTATCTCTGGAGCACAGATGTCAGCACAGAAAGGCCAAATCTGAAAATCTCAAGAATCGTTTCATAAACAACATGGAAGATAATTAATGACCCCATTATAAAGACACAGCTACAGAAACAATTGCAAGTTGACTTTTGGCAGACATTTTTGGCAGAACTGATATGAAATACCAGAGAGGGCCTCACAGGATTGGGATCTGTTTTCTGCACACAGCACTTGCCCGTCAGTTCCTGGGGAAGCTGAGGGACAGAATCACAGAATGGGTAAGGCTGAACTACCCCACAGAGATGGACAATATTCCTTTCATATCTGCCAAGCGCTCACTTGCTCTTCCTTGAACTCACTTCTGCTGCAGTTCCTTCAGCCCCACACTGTGCCACATTTCCTTCACACATTTCACAAGTTAAGTTTAATCACTTGTTTGATAGGCTCTCCAACTGCTTTGCCCTTGTGTATCCCAAGGACAACAATTTTGAGTGCCTTGACATTTCAGGTGCTTCTTGGAATTTTTAGGATTTCAGATGTAGACCCATTAAAAAACTCGGTTCCTTCAATCTTTTCATGCTCAGAAGCCTTGGCCTTCTGATGCAGTTTGCATTGTAGGTCCCAAGTGATTTACTGTCTCATTAAAAACCAAAACAAAACACAAACAAACCAACAAAGCAGGAAAAAAAAAAAGAGAAAGGAAGATGATGCTTATGTATCTAGGCAAGGAAATGACACACATCCACCTCCTTTCTCAAGCAAACAAACAGCTTCAGAGCAGTTGTTTGAGTCACAGCTGCCCTAAGAGAGCTGAGTGCTGAGCTCCAGACTTGCTCACTCAGGACATCAGAGGGATGCTGTCCCTTGTTACAACCAGCAAGCAGAGCTGAACCAGTGGCAGTCTGACTGCACAAAGATACAAATCTGTCTGTCACCTCGTTCTGCACAAGCCTGTATTTTAAGTAACCATACACAAAATCCACTTCAGCCATAGCAGCAAGTTTTAAACAAACTGCTCCTCAATGTAGTTTTTTTACATTTATGTAGCCCCTTCTTAGGCAAATGTAGGGGGGAGCGTGTCTCTATAGTGAGAATTTACACACATTGATAAACATATAAAGACACAGATAGATACAGGTACATACATGTAATGCAGAATTATGGTGATGCCCTGTAAGTCAGAGTTCTGTGGAGATGCTCAGTGACTCAAAGCACTGCTCATCATCCTGTGAGAGGGAACCCTACCTAGAGAAGGCTGGGTCAACCCATTGCCAGCTCAGCCACCAGCCTGGCAGCAGACTAACCCAGCAGAAAAACAGGCAATCTTTTTCTTGAGTGTTAGGAAGCTGATCTAGCTGGTGGGAAAGCCTAGTGAGTATAAGGGCAAGCTGGAGGCAGCAGACAGACTGGAGGAAGAGACATTGCTCTTTCAGCATCTCTTCCTGAGATCAATTCAGTGCATCCACAGCCCCAGTTGCTCTCCTGGAAATGCCTTTTTCTCTCTCCTTTGACTGTGGAGAGAGCCCAGAGGAACAAGCCTTCCTTGTCTTAGCCTTACTAACTACCCCCCATATTGCTCACACCAGGATTTACTCCAGCTTAGCTAAACAGATCGCGGGCCTGATTACAGCAAATCCGTGGAATTCGGGATGCATGGATTCCCACAGCTCAACCACATCAGCTGGCTTCAATTCCTTCTCTGTTCTTGTCCTCTTTCGCAACATGTCCGAAGGAGCATTGCGTGGCCCTGCAGCTCGAGGGCTCCTCGAGATGTTCCTGTTATTTGAAGACAACTAGTAAGGGAGGGTTTCAGAGGGGCAGCTCAGAGAGAACATTAACACACTTCAGAGTGGAATTATGTGCCTGTGACAGTGAGAACAGCTTGGACATTTCACCCCAGGCCCCTCGCAAGTTGGAAGATAAGAAGACAATCCCCCCCAAGGCAAAATACCATAACATTTCTTACTTGACACCCTGTAGCCATGAAAAATGCCTTTCAAAATTACTCAAATAATAGCAAAATAAACATTAAATGTTCTTCAAACATGTATTTTCTATAAGATTACTATTTTGCAACTTTATATATACACTGTGAACAATTTTGTCTGATTATTTAAACTGCTGCACACACCCCTACTCTTTTAGTGCCATAAATCCACCTCAGAAATGTAAAAGTCTAGATTAATTAATTCAAAAGCTCACCTTGCAAGCCTATAAAATAACTTGATTCATTTTTATATTACAGAAAAATTAATTGGGGAAAACTGTTGGATCAATTGGAACAACCAAAGTTTGCTGTGAATTCATCATATCAAAGAATTAGTTCATATGTGGTATTAGAGCAAATTGTTGCCTAAGAGAAGGGAAGAATATTTTAGGATGGACTTTGCAAATCTTCTCCTGATCTTAATTTTTTCAAAATTTTGATTAAATTGGTAGAAAATCTGAGCAAATGAAGGAAGGTTTTTTTACTCAAACACACAAAGAAGAGCTCTGTAGCCACAGAACAGGCACAGTAATCTTAAGTCTATTGCTGAGCCTTGTTTCTTAGAATGTTAGGGGCTTCAGGACTGATCTCTAGAAAGCACAGTTGTAAAATCATGGATTGTGTGTCTTGTTGAAAAAGTTCAGCTCCTGGGAAAAGCATAGAGACAGAAAGGGTTATAGTGCTAGAACCAGGCTTCACTTGTGTACACACATCACTTCTGCTGGTTGTAATTGATTCAACACTCTATCCATAGAGTCCAGGATATATATATATCCAGGCCTTTAAAATCAGTAATTTGGTCTGGTTCACTGAATGTTGAAATCCTTGCCATAAATGAAGCCAAATTAGATAAGACACTGCAGATTTTTTTGAGATGTAGTAAAAGAATAGGGTAAAAATAAGAGCAAAACCAGGACAGGAGAGACAACTCCCTTACACAGAGTACTCAGGGTGGCAGACTGCTGGCGTGGCTGTCTGAGGAATGAGATGCAAAACATGTATTTATGCCCTTGCCTGAATCACCATCTCATGGACAGTTACGTTTGAGAAGGGGAGGAAGTGATGGGTAATCGTGTTTTTACCCTCATGCCAGTGGGTGAGAAGGGAGAGAATATCTTGCCCACCCTCAGTGTGGATGGACACTGAGGCACACCAGGCATGGGCTCACGGTGTCCTTGTGCAGAGCTGGGTGAAACCTGGTCCACAGATGATGGCACTGCACAAGGAGTGATCCACCAGCAGCCACCTGCTAGGGCTGAGCAGATGGAGCACAGATCCTCTCCAGACCTACAGCCCGTGCTCTGCTGGGTTAGCAAAATCCCCAGCGTGGGGGACACAACAAATACACAGGCTCCAGCTGGGCTACTCTGTCTGCCCAGTGGCGACCAAGCCTCGTTCAGTGAATCAGCAGGATGGAGGGATGGCTGCTGGATCCAGCTCTTCAGCTGCTTGTGACCTAAGAGCAGCAGATTTTGGCATGTGACTCACAGGATGAAAGGGTCAGAGAGCTCCCAGCACCAGGGCTCCATGGCTAAGCTGGCATTTCCCCTGTAGCACTGACATTTCCCTTGCAGCACTGTGTCTGAGGATCATTTTCAGTCCATGGAACCACCTGGGATGCTTACTTCTATATTACAGGCTCTGCTTTGCTCCTTTTCCCTTCCCACAGCACTATTGGCCCTTCTACTACCCAGCAGTCCTGCAATGAGATTTTCTAGCCATAGTTTGCCCCATTGGGGGAGTATGGAAAACAGGATGCTGCAACACACACACGAAATACACCATCAGTCTCAGCTGGGGGCTGAGGAAGTTTGCACTGCTGTCCTCCACGAGGCTCCAGCCTGGAAAACAGCACCTTGAAGCTGGCTGTGGCCAGGAAGGGCCCCCTGCAGCAGAGCTGTTGGGATGTGCTGATCCAGATGCAGTGACTGCAAGCATTTCCCTTCTAATGTTCTGACTTCCAAGCCTCTCCTTGGGACCCTCTGCTTTCTGCTGCCACAGCCCTTCATGCAGATGCTGCCAAATGAATTCACAGCTCTTACTTACTAAGGAGCTCCCATTAACTGTAACTAAATTTAGCCCAGTACTTCTGTGTTGAAAGATGCTGGATAGAAATGAAAAATGAATACATTAAAAATTAAACAAGGAAAATATCTTAAATACAAACCTTACCACAATATATTCAGTTCAGTCTTCCCTGTATTCACAATATTTTTGCCAACCAGCCCTTCCATATAAATTTATTTAAATATGGAAGCCTTGGTGTCATTATTTCAAAAGAGAAGACCCAATCTTTTTTCCAATTATAGCTAATGAACTGACTGTAGGGAGAACAACATCCAGGTGTTAGCAATAAACTCAAATATCTGAAGTGTTCCAGTTTCCTTATTCTGCAAGGTTCCCCTCCTAAACAGCACGTATAAATAGCTTGTAGGAAAAGAGCAACTGGTGAGTAGACTGACAGGCTAGTGTGTGGTTAAGTATTTTATAAAATTTAATGTCTCACTAGATTTACTTTGAAAGAGGGTTTTATTTAACAAAATGCCTTTTCTCTACATGACCCTATCCATATATAACTCATGTCTTTCCCTGACACATTCATACCCTTGTAAATCATGTCTGTATTCAAGCTAATAATAAATTTATGTGCTTTTATACAGTATTTAAAAATGGAAAGTTAATATAAAATGTGATTGAACTTCTCAACAAATGCTTTTCTTAAAAAAAGCATTTGTGTCTGTGTGTCTCGAGTTTATATTTTGCTGCATTATTAATTGACGTGAACTGTGTGCTTTGAAGTCTGAATTGAACCTGAATTGAGCCTTTTACTGCAACTGTATCCTTTAATGTAAAATGTGTGTGGCATAATTCTCATTGCTAACTGCAACCTTATGATAATATTCTGCAGAGTCCTGCTGACCTCATTTACAATAGCATAAGAAGCCGAGGCCAGCTGCTAAGCCTCTTCTCTTTGGTGGGGTTTTTTTGCATAAAAAGAAAGGAACAACATCTAAATCTTAAAATGCAAGTCCTTGGGCACTTGGGAAGAGTTTGGATCTAGACCCAAACTTTGAATTTCCAGGCCAGACCCAGGTGCTGCAGCAGAGGTTCCCTGCTTTTGCTGCTGATTTGTTTTGCTCTCAGAAATGTGACCTCAGCATGGAGCAATATAAACCATCAAATAAAACACATGCTGCCCTCTTCCAGCTGGAGCTGTGATAGCATCGTTAGTGCAGGAGGGATTGGATGTGTTCCCTCCTCTGCCCACTTTTGATTTTGCTGTAAATTGTCCAGCCTTATATTTATGGTGTTACGGACACAGAGCTGGGAGCAGCTGCCTTTCCCCAGCCAGCTCCTGGCTGTCAGCTCCAGTCCCAGAGGTTTAAACAGTTTTCTCTTTGCAAAAACAACTACCTTGTGATCCATTTAGCTGTATTTAGTTTTACCATTTGCACTACAGACAAAACGAGGCTAAAGCCTGCCTTCTTGTGAACTGCATGCTGCACAGAGCATCTGGAAACACGGCTCAAGGAGGTGCTTGAACAAGGCTTTAATGCAGCCCATGTGCTGCAGGCACAGTCCTAAAACAATTGTGGTGTGGCACGCACTGTGTTTTTAGCTGTGAGGGGAAGGGATAGACAAGGTGAGAGCACATGGAAGGTGTTCATAGCAAAGGTGGGAAAGAAGGGCTCTTTCCCACAGACCCTTTCAACACTCTCAGGCACATGGAGTCTCATTCCTGGGGTTTTCCAGTTCAGGACCAGGAGCAGGACTCGATGATCCTTGTGGTTCCTTTTATCTCAGGATATTGTATGATTCTATGGTTCTGTGGCAGCCTGCCTGGCTGCTTTGTGCTCACCTGCATCCCAGCATGATTGGAGTTAGTGCAGCTTCACCAGCTGCCATTTCTCACCTGTCAGCCCTGGGACACACATTCTCAGCTCCCCCAGCTATGTTTGACATAGCACATTCCCACCTCCCAGGGGCATAAGCAGGCAGAGCAGGGATTTGGAAGCACAGGGGGCAGTTCAGCCTCAGAAATTGTCACCCATGTTATCTGACAGCTAAGCCCTTGCCTGTTGTCTGTACTGCAGCCATACTGCTTTACTGGAGAGGTGGCCCTGTCTGGTAAGAAAGGCTGGGGACTGTCTCACACACATATGCAAAACTCAAGGAAATTCTGTCTTTTTGCCATTTAATTCCATGTTTTTATTTTCTTTCAAGGATCACAGAATGGGTCAAGTTGGAAGGGACCACAGTGGGTCATCTGGTCCTACCTTCCTGCTCAAGCAAGGCCATCTCAGAGCACATGGCACAGCAGTGCATCCAAGTGGTGCTTGAATAACTCCAGTGAGAGGGACTCAGACCCTCTCTGCGTGATCTGTTCCAGTCCATGGTCACTACACAGTAAAGAAGTTCTTCCTCATGCTCAGGTGGAACTTCCTGTGCATCAGCTTCCGCCTGTTGCCTCTTCCCCCACAGCTTGGTCCAGCAGAGCCTGGTCCATTCTCTTCCCACCCTCTCTTCAGGTATTGATAAACACTGATGAGGTCTCCTCCTAAGGCTGGACAGGCCCAGCTCCTTCAGCCTTTCCTCATAAGAAAGATGATCCATCCCTTCATCATCTTTGTCACCCTCTGATGGACCTGCTCCAGGAGCTCCATGTCTCTCTTGTCCTGAGTAGCCCAGAATGGACACAGCACTCCAGATGTGCCTCACCAGGGCTGAGCAGAGGGGCAGGATCACCTCCCTGACCTGCTGGCACTGCTCTTCCTGATGCCCCCCAGGACACCAATAGCCTTCTTGGCCCCCAGGTCACTGCTGGCTCAAGGACAGCGGGTTGTCCACTGGGACACCCAGGTCACTTTCCACAGAGCTGCTTCCCAGCAGGACACCCCCAGCTTGTGCTGGTGCCTGGGGTTGTTCCTCCATTTGCATTTGTTGAATTTCAGCAGGTTCTTCTCTGCCCATCTCTCCAACATGTTGAGGTCTTTGTGAAGGGCTGCACAGCCCTCTGGGGCATTGGCCACTCCTCCCAGCATGGGAGGATGGCATATATTTTTCATTCATACTGCAGTGCTACAGTTTAAGCAATAAAATGACACCTTTATTGACACTTGATTTAATTTCACAGGGTTTGGGACATGGAGACATCCATCAGAGACTTTGTGTCTTCTTTTATGGGCAGATAACTTAAACCACCTTTAATTGTGTTTCCCATTGTGCAAGGCAGCACGGTGATGTTTCACCCCATGCAAAATGCAGTGATGAGCACTAGTGCACCAAGCTTACAGCCCCTGCAGAGCTCTCTTAGAGAACGAAGAAGCAAGATCCTTGTAATTAAGGAGCTAAGAAGATGCTAATTACTGTGATTTGGGATTCTTTCACGTGCAGCTTGAAGTGGGGACTTGAGTTTTTAAAACATTTTTATGCTAATGTTTTATTTGATTCTTTTTTTCCTAGAGGTTTGCTAAGTGTCAAATGTAATGACTTCAAGTTGAAGCACAGCACTTCTAATGGAGTGTGTGACCTTTCCACAACCTCACTGAACAGCACCGACGAAATCTCCAGGCAAGCTAATTAATACACTGGTTCAGCACCAGGCGGGTGTGCCTCTAGCAGCTTCACTCTCAGCCGAGAGGATGAAATCCTCCTGCCCTCCCCACACCCACATCTCACTAACAATGATGGATTTGGGACCTAATCAGGCATTAAAACAGAGGATTAGTGAGCTGCAGACCACAGTGATCATGGCTCAGTTTACAGGGCACGAAGGGGACTGGCAAAAATTGCCAAGCATGCTCCCAGTAAATTAGTGTCTACATACCTGAAAAACCTCTTTGGGCAGCAGAGACTGCTCGGCTTAATATATGAATGTGATGATTTTGAAAGATCAGCAGAAAAAGCAACGCAGAACAAGAGCTTAATGGGAAATTTTAATAGCGGAGCAGGTAGGTGAGAGTGAAGCACTGAATACAATCCAAGTGTGGTACCATACCCCACATTTAAACAACCTCCTTTTTGCAGATGTGGCTTGTGTAGCAGGTTCAGGGAAGAAAGGGCCCACTTTTACCTGTGTCCAGAAAAGGTACCACAAGTAGAATATACGCTCCTAGTTTTTCTGCTTTGACTACACTCAAGGCAAGGAGAAATTGAAGTAGGAAAAGAAAAAAAAAAAAAAGCAGCATTAAGATAAGCAGGAGTTGGAGGTTTCAGAGCTAAAAGAAATGTATAATTATCTGCTTTAGGATCCTTTTCTTGGCTGAGTTGATCTTAAGAAGCAAGACATTTAGATGGCCAATGCTATGTGTATGTTAACAAATCATTTGGTGCAATAAGTTTTGGGCTTGCACATCAATCATGGAAGGTGCTGAACTCTCTCCACCTCTGACTCCTGCCACAGGCCTTCCTGCAGGATGTGTGTGCAACAGCTTGGTGGCTCTGGAGGCAGACACTGTTGTGGGGCTGTGTCACCTCTGCAGGGCCTCTAGAAGCCAGTGTGACACCTTGGATAGCTGCCAGCCCTGCCAATTGAGGGAAGGAGCCATCCCACCATTTGTTTTACACAAACACGGCAACGTTTGCTGCATGGCTGTGAGGCAAAGCCATCCATCCTGCATCAGGGCTGGGCAGGCAGACCTGATCTTTGTTGGTATTTTCATGTAGCTGCTGTGTGAATTATTTCTCTTGCAGGTCACAGCCCCTGTGGAATTGCTTTTAGAGGTGTGCCAGCACTCCTGGGCAGTCTGGTGATATTTATCACTTTCCTGCAGATCTGAGACCAGAGGCAGCCTGTATAAAAAAGCAGTACTCACTGTGTTGGAAACAGGAGTGTGGATACAGGGTGCTGGTTCCAGCCAACGAGGGGAGGAGGTAAAAAAGGCATGTTATAACATGGCCTTGAAGGATCTTCTTTGGGACCCAGAATAACACCCTGGAGCCACATCAAAGCACTGTCATTTCTCCAGGTTCTCCAGCATGATAACAGAGCCCATGTGAGCAGCTGCTGCTGTGTTGTGCTCCCACAGTAGGTGTGTGTCTGCTGTGCCCTCAGTGCAGTGTAATAGGACTTCAAGAGGATCACCTTTATTGTCTGAAATCTGCTGCTGGCCAGCGCTCTCATACCAAGAGCAGTCATAACATTAGTAATCTCCTGCTTCTACCAGCAAATTATTCTGCTGCCCAGGAAACCTTTGTCCCTCTCATGTCCTCCTCACTGAATAAAAAGCACCACCACTTCCATCAGGGGCCCAAGTCACAGCTCTCTGAATTTTCAGGAGGCTGAAGGCAGAAGAGGGAAAAGTTGGCAAATGGATAGTAAGAAAAAGATCTGATAAAATAATTGAGGGGTTCAGCAAGTGGGACTGACAACAGAAGGGAAAGCAGCTGAAGAGAGGAAAGGGTTTCAAACTAGAAGTGTCAGTGGATGATGAAGTGGTGGCAGAGTGGAAGGCAGGCAAATGCTGGCAAATGGGAAGGTGCCTGTGGCACTTGGCCCTTTTCATACAGTCACAAAACCCTCTTTGGGATCTTGTGGGAGCTCTGAATGCTTTGAGTTTTCTTATACACATGTGCTATGTGAAATGCTGGGGGATCTTAATGTAGTGCAGCCCACTGATTTGAAAGGAAAGGTTTCTGTGAAGTGCCAGAGTGGAATGGTGTTTTACTGCCTTTCCCCTGTTTGTGCTCCCCAAAATCACTCTGAGAACCAGACTAACTGTAAAAGCAGATGTGAGTTTTGCTTTGGAGCCACACTGATGGGAAAACAAAAGCACTAAAGGCAGCCACTGAACCCAGGGCACTGATGCCTCTTGCACATCTCACTTTTTTCAGAGATGGATTACAGTTCCCTTACCTTCCACACCTGAGACAAGAAGGGAGGCTCCTAAAGTACCTCTTACACCTCCTGGCACAGGATGTCACTTTGTCTACTGGTAGATCCTTCTACACTGAGAGCCCATCAATGAAGGGGTCCCACGGGGTGGATTTTCTGTGGTCAGCACATAAAGCAGGAGGTCCAATACCTTTATAATGTGGAGTGTGGAGGGGATTAATTACTCTCCCTGCTCAGGAGAACTGACAGATGTGTTGTGTGCACTAGAGACAAGGGAGAGCTGCCATCTGCTGTTGGAAAAATCCTGGTTCGTCTTTTAGCCCAGGCACTGCTAAGAGCTGCAGGTGGCTCATTCGTGCCAGCTGCTCCCATCACACTGGTTTAGCACAGAGGGAAATATCCCACAGGGGAATCAGGAATCTGCACCCACCGTGCACTGGGGAGGAGTAAAGTTTGCCCTGAGGATCTGCTGCTCTCATGTGTAAATCAGGAAAATACAACAGATTTACCGATCTCCCAAACCATCCATACCAGCAGCAAAGCAAAGAGGGAGGAAGACATGGCAAACCCATTGTGCCTCCAGGAGGGACTTCAATGGAAAAATCCACCACATATTCAAATGTAAGCCACAGATAGCCAATTAGATCAGTTTTTAGACTTGATCTCTGCAGTGGATTTTCAAAAAACTGAGCATTCTGTATTACTATGGAAACGAAATAATTGGTGATGTTCTACATGTCTAAAATCTGGACACTTAGGGTGAAAACAAAATATTAATCATTGACTGAATAGGCAGTTCATTTATTGAAATGTCATTTTGAGTCATTCAAAATTATTTATTTCCTTCTGAAAACATGTTTGCTTCTATTTTCTAAATGACGTTTTACATCAGTTTAGCTAAATGTAACTGTATTATTTTTTACAAAAAAAGACATCCAAGTATTTAATACAAATTAAAGACAATATTTCAGCCCTTTAAATAGCAAGGTAATCTTGCTTAAAACTTCAATTAAAAAACCCAAAAAACAAATTTGAAAATTCTGCATACAAAAGTATCTCTTGCTTGCATTTTTTTTTTTTTAAGAAAATTGAATGAAGAATAAAAGGTATCCATATCATCCTGGTCATTTACAGGTGAACCACACAATTAAATAATCCAAGACCAGATCCTTCACAAGCAAGCACAAATTCATAATACAGCAGCATGGTGCTGATTTGACCTGAAAGTAAACACTTTTCAGTTATTACGTTGAATTTTTCACTGCAAATTGGTATTTTTCTAAAGGATAAAATGAAAAAGACAATAATTCTAGAGTATGTGTACTAAACTCAAACTATTTTCCAGTAGGAGTGCTGGGAGGAGCAGTAATAATAGTTAAAGATGAGTGTTCAGTCAATTCAGTTGGTTGCATTGGTGAGTTTTTGAGTAATGATATTCTGCTCTAGTAAATGCACATGTGTGTCTAAACATACACTTATAGTCCATGTCAGAAGCTTTTGACCTATTTGCCTTTTAAATAATGACAGTTATTTTTTAAAAATGTGCCAGCCCAAAAACCTATGGTGATAATTCAAAAAGAAAATATTGATTTAATGCAGTAATTATGCACACGTCCTGGTCTGACAAAATAGTAAAATTCTTTTTTTCTCTCAAACAGCTAACAGGAATTTTATCCCACTATACTTCAGAGGGGAAAATTCTTAATCCACTTGGTGCTTCTAACTTAAACCAGTGTCATTTAAAACAGGAGCTGGTGATACCAGCAGCCCACTCAGCTGAGTCCAGAAGAGTGAATTCAAGTGGGGGCAGGTGAAATCCACTTTGCAGGGCGGCTGTACTTCACACTGATCCCTTTTGAAGTGGAAACCTTCCAGAATCACAGCAGTGCAGGTTTTTCTTGTGATTGTGTGGGTTTTCAGTGGCGTTTTCCCGAGAGCAGAGGTAGGGGTGGGTACACCCAGCAGATGGTGCAGCCAATTGTTCCACTGCAGGGACCCAGGGCTAGCAACTGGTTTTCCCAAGGTGGGTTATAAGGTGTGCTGGAGAGACACAAACAACAAAGTGTTACGTGGCCAGCCCTTAGGAGTTTCTGATGATACTCTGGGAAGAAGGTGCTGGAGTTTCCTTCTGTTCCCACACTCTGGTTTCTAAGGCCTGTGGCAGCTTCTGAAGCTCCCCAGCTCTCGCACAGCTCTTTCCTCTGCTGCAGAGACACCTTGAATTTGTCAGGGTTTGCAAAGCCCACGCACCCCTTCCCCTCTGGATGCAAAGGGTGACAGAGGAGAGGAGCATCTCAGCCTTTGCGCCACCTGTTTGTAGCCTTTTCCTTCGAGAAGACAGAGGTGAAAATGTAAAGCCGAGCAAAACAATCTCAGTCACTGCAAAAAAATGTTGATCTTCCTTCAAAACTGAAGAGAGAGCTGGAACCCCTGAGGTCCCCACGGCACACGCTGGCTGTGGGATGGTGACGCCACCCCAGCCATGTCAGACGCTTCGGGGCTGAATCACAGTCTTGCCGAGCCGGTCGGATATCCTGAGAGCTGCAGCCTGCCACGGGATGGCCACACAGGGCAGGAAACTGCTCCAAAGAAGAAAGAAAACAAATTTAAAAATCCTTTCAGACAGTTGCCAGTAAAGTTTCTTTGGCTCTGTTTCTGGGCATCACTCCCAAATCCAGCCTCACACCCTCGGATAAAGCACTACAGCCTGGAATGAGAGTCAGATGCGTGGGAGGAGTGCATGTGTCTGTGTCTGGGCTGGAAAACATGTGTGCCTAGAAAAAGCTTTTTACTTTGGGCCTTGCTCCAGAAAACCTCTTTCCTTCCTTTTACAACTGTCCCCTGTTCCTTGGGACTACCCAGATGTTTAACCCAGCCTGAGGACAGGGAGCTGAGGAGTTTTTTCTGCGTCATTCCTTCTGACCCCGGGGCCTGGGAGCAGCCATCCTGGGGCAGGCAGCCTCCAGCCCACACCCCTGTTCCTCGAGAGGTGGGTGGACGGTCACCCAGGCTGTGGGGTGACCTGCAAGATTTAGCACTGGACCCACAGCTTCTGGCTTTACATGTTGGGAGGGAAACAAGCCTCAGCCTCAACAGAGAGTGGGGACAGCCAAATGCCTTGTGGGGCAGAAGCAGAGGGGGAAGAAGAGGATTGTTGCTGGTCCATTCCTACGTTTTATTCTGAGGTTCTATTAGTGGGTGGACTGAGTGTCACCTTTCAAAATTCCGTATTCTGGAACTTTGCAACTACCTGGGAATTCTAGCTAGTCTCAAATAAAAGGCAGACAGGAGCCACCACCATCGAACCGTGCGTCCTCAGCCTGCCAGGCTGCAGCAAGAAGCTGGGGGAGGAAAAAAAAAAAGAGTGAATACTTTTCTTTTTCACATCACGATTTGAACCCCAGCCTCTTCCCGGCGGGCAGAGCGGCTATAACCCGAGGGATGCGGGTGCGGCCGAGGCCCGGGGGCGGGGATGGAGAGGCGCCGGTCAAAGCGGAGCTTGGGGAGACAGCGGGGAGCGAGGATGAGCCTCGATGGGGCGGAGGGATGGAGAGCTCGGNGCTCCGGACGCGCGTCCCCCGCCCTGCCCCGCCCGTCCCGGGGGACCACCGTGTCACCCCTGGTGTGTGCCCGGCCCGCCTACGAAGGAAACCTGGGGGAAAAGCACACATTTGTTCTGTTAAGCACCGCGGCAGGTCGGTGAGGAGCGCGTTTAGCGAGTGTTTTTTAACCCACCCCCCGAAACAGCTCGGGGAAATGCTTGAGGAGATGGGGTTGATCTAACGTGATAAATGCGGCACTGCCTGTAGCATTTGCAGATGCCAAACTGAATTTATTAGATCTGCCTCAATTACCTAAATCGTTGGGAATACTATATTTTTACAGGATTCTAGTCGTTGGGCTGGGGCAGTCCGTGCATACAGAAAGAGCATTATTTGCATGTGGTGGATGAAGTAGTCACAGAAAATATTTTTAAAGTGTTGGATGTTGACTATAGTAATTTTGGTTTGTGTCCAGTATTCTCAATCAGTACTGAGTTAATAATTCAGCAACTTCTGTTATGTTTTTGTATTGTTCACTAATTTAATGGCTTTCTTTTGGTGTGGGCCGATAGTTTAGTGTAAACTTTAAATAATTTTGCCTACAGCAATTTTCAGTGGATAATGCTGGAATGTGTTTATTTTAATCCAAGCATTCCTTCTCCTACCTTATCAGCTATCTTTATTCCTATTCCAGCCTTTATCACAGAGGTATTTATTTATAATCCTTTCTTTGCAGGCTTAATACTCTACACAGAAAGTGAGGCCGAATAACGTGCACATGCCGAGTACTGGAGGAGAGGCTGAAGGACATCCTGTTTTGTTTGAGCAGTGTTGTTATTCTTTGGGGTGAAATGAAGAATTTGATTTTGTTTTGGAAACACTCATGTTTCTCGTGCAACTGAACTTCAGTAACCTTTTTGCAGTACAGATTTCAACAAATAATTTTTTTCCTCTCAAAGAACGATGCAGAACTTGTCAGTGGTAGAAAGTCTTGCTAATTCAGACATATCACACCATGGGTCTCCAAAAGACCTGGCAGCCGAGGCAGGTGCTGTGTCTCTCGATGAAAGTGGCTGTAACTGGAATGAAAGGACAAGCAATGAAGAAATTGTTAATCTTGAAGTAATGCAGCAAAGCCTCCCTGTAGTGGACAGCAAAGGTGGAAGTTGTGAGGGGTTTTCTGAGAGCAGCTCTAGTTCCTCAGATCCCAGTGGTTCCTGGGGTGATTTTGAAGGCTTCAAGGAGCCCTTAGACAAATCAGAGAGATTCAGTCATAGCCTTGAAGTTTTGGTGAAGTCAGCAAAGGCTTCTGGAGCCGATCCGGACCTGAGCAGCAGAGGCTGCAGCACTTCTGCTGCCCACTCGTGTGCTGAGCCATCTCCGTGCCGTGGGATACAGGAGGCTTCGGGCTCTCTGAACGAGGTACGTGTTCACAGCAAACCAGGGACTCCCACACCTCCGCATTCGTATCTGTGTTCTCTGTAGAGGGTAATGCTGTACACGGAGAGAAACTGTCCGGCTACTTTGCAGCTACCTCGAGTGGAACAAAAGCAACTTCTTTACAGTGTTTGACAAATACTTAAGTTGTCCTGCTGGAGAGCTTTAAAGAACGCAATGCGCCACTTTGCTTCTAGGCACTAGGGATAAGTAAGCATGTAGGCACCGTGAACCTTGCCCTGAAGCACATGCAGCTTAAAAGCTGGACGAGAAAGAGCATAGGAAACAGCGAATCGGGAAAGTGGATGACAAAAGCAGGGTGGAGGGAAATTATGTGAGTTGCCCGAAAACTTATTGAAGTAAACCCACATACCATTGAGTTAGAAATTGGCGAAAACAATGACTTTTGTTGTTTAGTATACGTCCTGAATAATATCAACAGTTTTTCTGGAATTTTAGACTGATGGTGAAACACAAGGAATTAATAGAAATTATTTAATACAATTCACTTTTAGCAATAGGGTATTGCATTCTCTCTTACAATGTTAGTGCTAAAATTCTGAGTTATAAATGTAATGAATACTTATCAGCAGACAAAAAAAGGGTCAGGTAAAGGGTTATACCTTGTTGTTGGGATGAACATGTTTCCACGTGGACCAAACATGCATCAGCAAAGGGAAGGAAAGTAACAGAAGAGAAGAAAGAACGTAAAATACAGAACAAAATCTCCTTGTTCTTACTACTTTTATCCTAAATTACAGCATTTGAAAAAAGAGAACAATCAGCTAAGACTTCCATGGGGTTAATCTCCAGCAGTAATAATTTACTGCTTGTAATCTGTTGGGTGAGCTTTAGTATGTGTAGGGAACTGAGGGTTTTCTGGAGACAGGACTTCTTGTCCTTCCTTAGGAATTTTACTTGTTGCAGAGATATTACTAGGGAACACACAAGAAGTAGGTGGGATAAGCAACCCACACTGCCTGAGTATAGATACACAAAACACCTGGTGATTGGTGTGCATAAACAGAGAATTCCAATTTTTTGTAATGCTGGAAATGGGGGACAAGAAATCTTCTGTTGGAAAAAGAGAATGTCGTAATGACTGAAGCTGAAATGGAGTATAGCAGGTTGCTTGCTTTCTTTCCAAAAGCAATTGATCTTAACTTTGCTGAAGCCTTTTCTTTATTTTGCATCTGTTAAAGGGAGACAGAAATGTCCAGTTCAAGTTAAATAAGTTAACCATGCTTAGAGTTTCAAGTTGCCTTTTCTTGTCTCAGGGTAGAGAGACAGCCACAGAGCTGCTGCAGATTTCTTGGAGTGTAGAGTATATGTGTAGCTTGTCCTTCATCCCTGTGCTTTTTGTGTTGTTAGTTTGAGATCATGACCTCTTTGGACTGGGGCTGTGTCTTCTGTATGGCCAATAGAAAAAAGGCCAGGTGGGTTGGAAGTGACCCCTGGAAATCATCTCAGGTCAGAGGTCTGACCTTCAATATTTATTGTTTTATTTAATTAAATGATGTCAATTGGGATCAGAATCATGTGTTTTTAGGTGGAAACAATCATTAATTTCTTTGCAGTATCTGAGTATATTTTGCCTACACAATTGAACACTTCAAGGATGGTTCATGTGCTCTTAAAACACTGGCTTTTGAGAGGGACTGGTGCGTGTGTTTAAGCCATGGGGTACTTTGATGTAATAGGATATAGAGGATTTATTCAGAAAGTACTGATGTGAACTTTGTACGCTGATCTTTTATAATTAGTAAAAAAAAACACAAGATAAATGGAAATATACCCAAGCTTTGCTTCAGAAACACTCACTGAAGTAGACAGTAATGAAGGCAATAAAAAATATCTTACTTTTTATGTCTTGGCTAAACTGTAAGTGACTTGTATGTGTGTTGGAGCAGCACCAAGGCTCTGTGGAGATTCTGCAGCTGAGGCAGAGCTGTGTGTCCCTCGATGCACTCCCTGGGGCTGTAATTTCCCCCATCCCAAAGCCAAGAGCAGCTGCCTGGCTTTTCCTTGACTCCTGTCCTGTTTCAGTTTTGGTCCCTGCCTGGAAGTTGGTTCTTTTCCTTGACCATGTACGCATTAGAATGTGTTACTTCACAGAATTCTGCTTCTTGGGCATCTGTCAGGATCCTCCATGTTTTTTCCCCGTTGTAATAATTTGCAAATTGATTGAAACTATTGTGACACTTCGGGCAAGACTCAAAGGAATTTACCCAGGAGTCTCTGAATGTCCCAGCAGTGAATCATCAGGAAGGGCATTTCAGCAAGGCCTTACTTCAGGAGGGAGCAGCATGGGGCACAAATTCTGTTCCTTGCAGCATGGTCAGAAGTGCAGAAGCCTTCTACCATCTCTGTTGATTTTGCCCACTCATCCTTAGATTATCTCTGTGCTCTCTCAGTGTTCACCCCACTTCTCTTGAGTTCAGAGTTACAAGACTCTGGAAATATTTCAACTCTGAATTAAATGAAACTATAAAAATATGGAGTATCCATGCTTAGGGTTTTCAACTAAGTTGTTGATTGCTGGGCAAAAACCTCAAACTGACTGGTTCCATTCTTCAGTTTTCACACAATGTTGCTGCTCCTGGAGTGCAGTCCCTGGGCAGGGTGGTGGAGTCAATTTATTGCTTTTATTTGGAAAATTGCAGTTATTCCTTCTTTGAAGGAATAAAAGGACACAGCTTCTGAACCAGATGGCATGCTAACATGCCTCTAGGATAGGATGCAAATTATGCATATTTTCCCTTGTATATGTATTTCTTAGTCGTCAGACAACCCTGTTACTTCCAGTGGACCTGTTTAGATCACTCCTGTGCTGTGGTCAGTCCTCCAAAACTCCTCCTTGTCACTGCTGGAGGAGAAACAAGGATTTAAATCTGACTGTGATTTTTAACATAGGCTGGAAAAACTTTGGTGCACATGCAAGGATATAGAAACTTCCTCACCCCAGCTTTTTTGCAGACTTGCACAGTGCAAGTGTTTATTGGTTACTGTAGCATTTAGCAGGTGAGTTACATTTGAATCAGGAGTGTTTGAATACTGAGCAAAACAAGCTTTTGGATTGATGTGTGCATCCGATTTGACCTGGACTGAATCAGCTGAGCAGAAGGAGGAGTCGTAAGTGTAAAATATGCAAACCAAGAAGCTGGGAAGTTAAGGCCTGAGGTTCATCAGATACTCTGGGACTCTTGCTTCCTCTAATTCTAGGTAAATACTCAAAACAACGAAATATGAGCTCAGTCCCTCTGCTATTAATATTAATGCAAATATAAATTCTAAAAGCAATAAGTAAGGCAATCTCTAGAAATATTGCAGTCTTCATGAACTGTGGGGATGGTCTGTATGATGTATGCAATAAAACTCTCCTTTTTTCCAGGAAGACCACAGCTATGAGGAGATATTTAAGTTGGGCTTTCCAGAAGTCTTTTTACCAGAGTCCAGAGAGAGTATAAGAAGCTTAGAGCAAGTTCTTGATGCAAATAATGAAGATGTTGGGATTCCTGAACTTTTGAAGGATCAACTTTGGTAATGAGCTTAGATTAACAATTTTAAAACAAAAAACAATCAAACAAAGAAAAAAACCAACAAAAAAGAAAGACAAAACAAAAAAACCCCAAACAAAAAAAAAAAGGAAAAAAAGAAAAAGAAAAGAAAAAGTTCCTCAGCAATTACACTGTTTATTTCATAATTTAAAAATCAGTGGTGCACTTAAAAACATTTTTAGTACTATGCTTTTCAGAGTATAGCTCTTACCAGTTTTGTTAAGTTAAAGGAAATAGATGGTGTTTTAGCCACTAGAAGACAATGAAGGGGATATATCAAAATTACAAATTCCTGCTTGGGGTTTTTCCTGCTGTTGGTGTGCCTTCTTATGACTAAGCCTCTGGAATGCCAGAACCCAACAGGCAGCCTGTTCTTCCTGTTTGCTTGTCCTTTCTTTACAGCACATCCCACTTATTTCTTCATCATCCAAGGCTGCTGCTTCTACTAACAACTCACTTGCTGTTTCTTTTCTCCCACCTCTGTTTTCCCAGTTGGGAACTGCTTCTCATGTTTAACTAGATGTGCTTCAGAATGTGTGGTGCATCTGGCTTCTTTCGTGGGCTACGTTAATAGCAATTAGTATCATTAACTAAGCTTTCTCTTGCGACAGCTGGAACACTTCTAGTTTTGTTACATGTTTTTTAAGGATCAGCAGCTTCTGAGCAGTATTGTAGTTACTTTTTTCATAACTCTGAGGCTTTGTGTCTAGGAAGCTGTGTCAGACCATACTTGAGAAGTGTCCTAAGACTCAGAAGAAATGTAGATAAAACTTCTAGTGTGGGCACCCCTTTGGCCAAGTTCCCTGCATATGTGCCATGTTTTAATCAGTATAAAACTTGTTGAGAAATACAATTGTAAAGGGGATTGCACTATTACAGCAGAGTACTAAGTAAAGACAAAAATTCCCTGGTCTACTGTGGTGAGTACTAAGGGCAGTGACAAGTGCAAACTAAGTAAAGCCCAACTGAATTTTTACATGCGATGAATCCAGTGTAAGAATCCAAAACACCACACTGAGGGAATTGTCTCCTCCTGTTTCAGCAGTGAGTGCCTTTGCCTTGTTTCCTAGGCCAGGTGCTGCAGAGGTGAAGACTGACCTATGGGGTGGAGAAAGACTTGAGAGACAGAAAAGGCAAAGTGCAGAATGAACAGGGCTGGACTCTGCCCACATTTCACAGAAGCAACTGAAGAATGTGAGCTGTTGGCATGTAGCAGTCTCTGAAATGTGCTTCTAATGCCCTTCTTACCTGAGGAGCACAGACATGCAGTTATGCTGACTTACTGCTTCCCCTAATTGCCATGCCAGCTAATTAGCACATTGGGTTGATAGTTTGGACAAGTGTAGAAAGAGTTTTAAGACAAGTTGCTTCTTAGATGGAGGTCAGTATACAGCTGTATGTCGTGAAAATAACTGTTGTATACTTTTGCTGGAAACCTCAACCCAAAACCTCAAACTGTGTTTTGTTTCCTAGCGTGGATTCTGGAAACGTATGGAGAATGCTCAGAGACTTTGATAATACCCCCAGCTTAAGATGGCCCTGGAGTAAATCTCATTGCCAAGAAAACCTCTTGAGTGTTCTCGGAATAGATGCAAATCAAAAGGTAATTGAGAAATGGTTTTCCACTGTGCCAGCACAAACACTGTGTTGGGAATCTGATCTTCTGTGAGCTGTACATGCAGATGTGTAAGGGACTAGGTCTGGGTGAGCCATGAGGGTTTTTCTTAACAGGGAGCTTTTTAAGATGATAGCTTCGTGTTTTCTCATCTTTATGTGGAAGTAACTATGAACTCGTGCCTGACTCAAGTTTGATTGCCTTTACATTGAAGTCTGTCCTACACAGTTCCCTGTTGCTAGTTGGTACATTCAGCTTTGGTATAGATGGAGAAGTATCTTTCAGGTGGTAGAGGTGGAGAATCAGCTCCCAGGTGTGTGTGCAGTAGGATTGTTTACTTTTTTTGCTCAGAGTGCCGGAACATTGTTAGCTTCTAATATCCTTCTGTTAAGTGCAAATCAGATCTGAATCAGAGAGGCTGTTACAGTAATTATTGGATGTTTTTACCGTGTAGGAACTGAAAGCTTCTGCTTTCCTCACATTATTCCTCTGTCTGCTTTTGTAAGGCTTGAGGGAGAGTATGTTTTAAATTAGATTGAGACCAAACCAACAGTGTTGAAAGATCTCAGATCTCTCAGATAGAAATGTCTCTGTTTAGCAATCTATTGTGTTGAGAAGATAGAGATGTCAGGGATGGTTTAGTATGCAGTTATTTAGTTGGGATAAATTAGTCACATGTAATTTTCAGAAGAAAATGTTTCAATTGATTGTTTGAATGCTGAAGCACGGGGTTGGCAAGATAGTGATTTTATGGGCATATTTGACTTTTCTTGCAAGTTATATGCAAACAGAAGGACAATGCTATAGGTAGAAACCTACTCTGCACTTGAAAGTCACTTTTATAGAACAGTCATATAGACCAGAGAGAGAATGGGAGACATTTCTCCCACATAGCTAAACTCCCATTCTGTTCCTTTCTTGCCCCCCAGAACTAAAGCAAGGCCCAGGCAGCTTTAGCTTACATCATTACTTCTTGTCCGTTAAAGGAAAATTGTATTGCTTTTAACAATACAGATTAAGATGGATTTCTCAGCAATGCTTTGGTGTTAATTAAGGCTAATTCTAATTGGAAATGCCTTTTTTATTAATTGAAGTCACAGATTCACATGTGTAGGTAGAACTGGTTCTGGCATAAAATTGTTTTGATGCAAAAGGGGACATGTGATAAAACACAGCTTCAGAAAGTAAAATTTAGTGGTTGGTATTTGAGGGAAACTTCTCTTTAGGTTGTATGAATTTAAGTCAGCTAGAAACACATAAATAAATTCATAAATGAAATGTAAATTATGGTTTTTTAGGACATTTCAGAGAGCCAGGCTGATATTTTTGAGGAGTCAAATATCAAAGATAATGAGGACGTTAGATTTGATGGATTCAGTGTTAATGACTGCAAAGCATTGATCCAGACCAAGGTAAGAATTCCTCTGGAAGTGAGCACTTCAGAGAACCACAGAGTGTGTTTAGCATGTTCCTCTCTGCTGTTCCAGCACATGTAATGGTTTGGTCCTGGTATAATTCTTGAATGTGAAGTCGGTTTTTGCTCTTTGAAACCTCTCTGACAGCTTCAGAAAAGGAAGCACTTGTTTCTTCTTACAGCAAGGCAAGTTGGAAGGAAAATTGTGTCATTCTCCATTGCTGTAAAAAATATCAGTCACCTCAGTCTGGCTTTTAACAAGGTATTGTGGAGGAATATTCTTAACTCAAGGTCTGTTCCTCAATGGAGAATAAAATTGAGCAGCTGTTGTCACTGTGGAGACAGTTCGAGCCACAGTCTCATTGCTCTGTTTTATTCTATTTACTGCCTTCAGTGAAGGTGTCTGAACTCTTCTGGGGACCTTGTACATAAGAGATGATAAGCTGGAGAATTCAGAAATAAAACCTTAAAAGACTGCCCATCTTATTCCTTCTTAACTCAGTTCTGCTTTCTTCAGTGAGTACATGAGGGGGTGATCACAGTGGCTGAATCACATTGGAAATGTGTAAAATACAGGAACAGGGTTAGACAAAGGAGAAGTGGTTTGAAACATGAAAAAGTAATAAAAGTGAAAAGAATTGTGATACAAACTTAAGGTATGTGGACAACATTTTTCTGGAATAGCCTCACAAGGAAAAGAACAAACCCTGCAGCTTGGTGTCTGAAAGACAAATTCATTACAAAATATATGTTGCTATTTCTAATTTAAAGTAAGCCAGATCATATAATAGGATGTTTTCCACTTATCTTTGTAGTTACATCTCTTTTTTTCTTCTAAAAAATTTTAAATAAATATTTAAAAAATTATTTTAATGAAATTTTTTTAAAAATTAGGTTGGCATATGCAAAGTGATTAACTTCCTCTAGGATGGAAAAAATTAACTGAGTTTTTCTTTTTCACTCAGCTTTCTGTGTCACCGGACTCCAGACACGGTCATCTTTTCACCTGCAACCTCTTTTTGAAGACCACATCATCAAATGAAAACACACAGTGTATAACAATCCCAAGGAAGAAGCAGATTTTTGCTAGACACAACCTAAAAATGAAATTTTTCAGTAATGATGTTTGTTGAACTAAATGCACTTTTTAGCAGTTTTTTGGGTTTTTTGTTGGTTTGGTTGGTTGGTTTTCAAACTGAATGCAGTTTACTTTCATTTTGTTACTGACTTGGTACTACAGACTCCAGATGTTCTTTAAGAAGTGACATATTGCTGTATATGAGTGACCTAAGGCCACGTTATTAGAAGATATTTCTCCTGTTTAGTTGTGAAGTCAAATTTTGTAATTTTGTCCCGCTAAGTTTTGCTGCAGAGTTGTGTCTCTGACAGTAAATGCTGCAGCTGCAACCACGCTTCGAGATAACTCTGGTGGACCCTCCTGAACTACTGACCTTTCAGGCCTTAATGCCTCTTCAGTCAAAACCCTCCTTTCCCTGCCAAAACCTACACAAGTCTCAGGTGTTTAACATGTGCCTTGTCACCATCTCTCCTACTTGCTCCGGTTTGGATCAGCTGAGATCTGTTGCTTTGCCACTGCTGGGTCTAATGAGAGGAGCCTTCTTCTTTTGGGGACTTTCAACGGGGTTTAGCAGAATAAAAGTGTTTTAACTTCTGTCTGGTGAAGCCTGCTGTGGTGATAGGGGTGGAGGTAGCAAAATGCTTTGTTCTGGCATCGGTTTCTGACTGAAATAAATCACCTTGAAGCTGATTGTCACAGGATGTGTTGGGTTCATTCAGCCACCCTTACACCCTTACACCCTTACACCTTCCCTGCTTGTAAAAGCTCAGCAGCGTCCTAGTTTGGGACTTGCACTGCACAAAGGTGTAAATTCCTGCCCTTTTAAAATTTTATAGTAACTATCGACTGTTGCCCATCTTCCTGCATGCTTGAGTCCACAGGGGATGTACTTCACTGTCATTCAGAGAATCTGTGTTGGTTCCCTGCCAACTGCAACAGCTTTATTTATTCACTGGCAGTAACTTTTACACAAGTTACTGATCTATTTGCTGCTCTGGCCATTCTGAATATGAAAATTTTATATGGCTTTTTATTTTAAAGAGTTGCTAAGCACTGCAACTGGTATTTCATGTGTTGAACGCAGAGAGCAAAGTTGGGTGTTCCAAAACTAAGTCAGTTAATTATTTACGTGCCTATTCTGTTCTTAGAAGTAAGAATACTATAAAGCACTACAGACTTCAACCCTTAATCTAGTGAACTGTTCAGCAATGACATCACAATTGCTGTAATAACTTCAGTAATGCTAATGATACCTCAGTGCTATTAGCATGGGATGAACTGTGTCCTGCTTACTCAGTAGATGGAACAGGGCACTTGGAAAAATGCTGTTTCAAAGTGGCTCTGTAGCTTACATGGCCCTGGAGGGAGTTCTGCAATGCTGAACTCAAAACTCCATGTGGATACAAGAGCAGAGTTAACTTTTTCAGTTAACCTTAGATTTGAACTGATTTTAAATTTCCCTTGTCTTCTTTCTGAGCTCTTCAGCACGTATTAAATAGGGTGTAATCATAAGCTCACAAAATGTTAACTTGCCAGTAAATGGTAAATGAATAGTTGAGGTTGGTAATAAACATTATTAAAATAAATTATAAGATTAAAATTCCATTTTTGTGCTTTCAGACAAGCAGGGATCTGCAGAGGGGCTTGAGGGAGCAGTGTAGTTATACACACTTTTGTGTGTATATATACTTTTGTAGTAGTGTGTATAACATTCATTGATGCATCAGAGCTTTCTTTTCCTCTGGGTTTACAATTTTGCCTTTGCTTTTTGCGAACATTGGATGAATGTATCAAAAAAAGTTTTGTGCTGTTACTCTGGGAGAAGGATGAATATGTCATCTTTCTATCATATTAGCAGATTTTACAGCCCTGTCCAAGGTACAGAAATGAAAGAAAAAAAGGTTCAGCCCTAATGACTCAGCAGGGAAAAAAACTCCTGGGGTTCCAAAGGTGATGGGCTCCACCTTTCAGGTCTTTCTCTTTTGGACAGACACTTTGGGCCACTTGAGCCCTCACTACCTGTAAGCACTGGCTGCACAAGACAACTGAGGGACCTCGTAATTCCCATTTCCAGTCTGAGATGAACAAGTTCCCCTCTTCAGGGGAAAAAAAACCCAACAAAATTTGAATGACAAAGTAATTCAATTCATCTTCAAGGTGAGGGAGTTCTGGCAACCCTCCAGCCCCCGTCAAAATTTGGCCACAACCGGCACATTTAGGGGTACCCACAAAGACAAAACTGGGCTCTCTGAACCGACAAGAGGTCAGGGAGACAAACCAAGGTGTAGCCGACCACCTCCAGGCGCATTTCATAGTAAAAACGCAGCCTCGCCTTCCGTGGTTATCCTGGGAAACGAGGGGTGCCGGATGCGGCTCTGACGTGTCCTGCACAGGCAGTGACCGCTCGTTTCCTTGAGTCATTTCCTCGTTCCTGCTGTCCCTGGCAGCCAGCCCGGGGTGCCAGCACACGCCGTGTCCCCACGGGCACGGCTGCACCGGGGCGCACGCTGCCTGTGCTCCGGACGTGCTGCTCAGAGGAAATAACACTTTGTACCTCAGCACGTTTTGAGCTACGAATTTCACCGTTTCTCATCTTAGTTACGAGCTCTCGGCTGTGAAATCCTGAGTTTTGATCAGCTATATGTGTTACTGTACTCTGTGTTTGCGGAAAGCAAACACCACGGACTTCTGGCATTTGCTTAGGATTTTGGAAAGGTGAAAACCAGAGCAAGGCAGGAGTTTTGGACAGCAGAGGTAGGCAGGAATGCCTCTTCCTTCTGCTGGGATTAGAGGGAAAATATACCCATAGAATAAAGTTGTACAAAGTTCCAATCAGCAAAGTAATTACTGAAGCTTCCTTTGTGGACGGAATGCTGTAAACAGCCTTGCAAAAAAAAACCCTCAAACCAACTTCATTGTGAAAGACTGATTTTTTTTCAATGCATATTCTAAAATGTGGAATTTAATTAACTATAATAATTTTAAAAACAGTCAAGTAAATGAGGGGGGCAGTCAGACTCCAGGATGATTTCTAACTATATTAGAAGCCCACCATTGGTTGTGTATGCAGAAGATGGAGTGAAAAACAAATAAAATAAATCTTGTAAAAGCATAAGGTTTTTTTCCAAAATGCACAGTCATTACAGGGTTTAAAACCACTCTAGTATTTTTTAATGATGCTCAGCTTTAATATCTTTAAAAATAGGACTTCCTAGAGTACTCCTACTCCAGTAGAATACAGCAGAGGGGATTTGGTTAAAACTGAGCTACCTTCAAATTAATTGTTAACCCCAAACTTCCCTGTGGATCCAAGTTTAACTTTCCAGATCCACTCTGGAAGACTCAAAGAGAAAAAGTTTCTGCTCCTTCTACTGAAATACATCTGAGAAACCTCCTAAATTGCCTCCTGCAGCACAGCCTGGATGCCAGAGCACAGCCAGCCTGGCTTAGTGCTCTGCTGGGTGGGATAGGCAGGCCCTAATGAGGGAAAAATGTATGGAATGAAGTTGCAACATTTTTTGCTTTTTTCAATCAAGGCGAGATGCCTCTGAAAGCTGGGCAAACCCTGAAATGCCAAAAATCCTCCAGCTTCCCTGAACATCTGCTTTATTAACACCCACTTCTACAGACACACTTCTGCATCGTCAGAGCTTAAAGCCTCGCTTCTAAAATCCAATCAAAATATCGATCTTGAATAGCTCAAAATTAGTCTAGCTACTAATTTATAACTCATCTTCCTCACAGACCTAATGGATAGGTTGTTTAATTTTGTGTATTTTACTGTTGCTTGTGCTGGAAAATTAGTCTTTTAACATGTCACTTCCAGGACAGATTAGAGAGCTGGACAGAGCACTCTGGGTAGCACCCAGACCTCCCCAGCCAGCTGTTTGAAGCAGCTCTGCACTGAGCTCTGCTGCTCTGAAAGCTTTTACGTTCAGATCTTTCAGCACGGCCAAGATCAATGCAAGTATATGAAAACCTACACCATCTTTAAACAGTCTCAGCTTGCTCTGGAAGCTTCAAAAATATTTTCTTTCAACACTGAACTGCAGCACACCCACATAAGGCAGCGTTTTCTGGTGCCACGGGCACAGGCTCAGCTCTGTGCTGCAGCATCTGCAGCGGCTTCCTCAGGAATGAGTCACTCAAGGAGCTGACGGCACGGTGGTCACACCACCGGATTTCGGTGCAGTTCCTTCTAGACCTGTGCTTTTCACACTGTGCTCAGCAGGCTGCAGCACAAAGGGAGGGGGAAGTCTGCAAGCAGCAGCCAGTTCAGTCTCCTCAGTGAAAGTTGCTGGAGAGTTGTCTGTTATTCCTCAATGTATGTTTTTTTCCCTTAAAATGGAGGGAATTTGGTGTAACTTTTAAAATGGCACATAAAAAGGTTACTCTCCATTGGAACACTTAAAAATGAGGGGAGATGGCAATTCTGCCTCAATTTAAACCTTAAAGTTCATTTTAGAAGACTCAGGATCTCGTTTTAGAAGTCCCCAAGAGGAAGAGGATGGAAACCTCTAAACCGGAAGATTCTGGTATGATTTGTACAAGCAGCCTTTCACTAGCCCAGAGTGGCAGAGCTTCTGTCCAGCCTGACAGGTCTGAAGAGTCACCACCCCATGTGTCAAGGACACTTGTATCTGACACTTGCTTTCAGGCACAGCAACCCCTGAAAGGACACCAAGAATTGCAGGAGCTGGGAGCATCTCACAGGAGACAAAGCCCAGAGCACAGCTAAGTGCTAAGAACACGTGTAATCTCTTCCCAACAAGAATCCCCCTGTCCTACCAGGTGGAAAAACACTCTGTGGGCCATTTCTTGTTGGTCAGAAAGGGGCTGTAAGGGTGTGTTTTTTAGTGAAAACTTAGAGCCAGAGCAAAGCTGCAGCTTAGATATTAAGAGCCGAAATAGACAAAGCCTATGGACTGTGGTAGATGAGTATAACATTTTAAGATTCCAAATTCCAAACTGCAGACTCAGGCTCCCAAGCTGCAAGGATCTGATGCTGTGTAAGAAAACGACCACTGAGCAATGACCATGAAGATCCCAAACCTTAATATTATTATCATTATTATTGTATAGGCATAACTGCCAGGAATTTCAATGTTCACAGTCCCTCACTGGAAGCACCCGGCTAAGGCTGTGGTGCTTCCCTAACAGAATCCAACCTTCAGGGTCTGTGGAAACCTCATGTGGAACACTGTTATGGTACCTGGCATGTGTAATTTCGGTACAGGTTTGTAAGGTGTTCAGTACTTCCAGGGATAAAAGATGGGGGAGAGGGGTGTGTGGAGAAGGAAAAAAGGTACAAAAGCCTAGGGAAAATGTTATGTCTTTGTGAGGAAAAGACCAAAGGAAAGGTGGCAAGGTGACATAGATTTTCTTTTATGCTGTTTTTAGAACAGTTAAATACTGAAGGCTGCAAAATATAACTGGTTTAAATGCAAAACTGTGGCTTTTATTTCCAAACATACAATAAATAGGTCCACCACAACTAGCCTCTAACTTCATTTTACATGGAAGGATTTTAAAATTAGTTTGTGCATATTTAAAAATTAAACTTCCCTTTGCACATAATTCCAAACATAACCGAACTGCATTACACACCAGCTCATGGTCTTGGCACTGTGACACAAGCAACCAATTAGAAACAGAGCTCTGTAGCCAGGACTTGAACAAAAATTGCATTTTGAATTGTTGATGAAAGATCTACCAACAATTTAATCTTTTTCTGCAGTATACAAAAAACTTTAGTACGTAAATGCTGAAAAGCGAGTTGTCTTCTCTTATGTTTCTGTAGAGACTGCAAGGTAAGTGAATTTATTAAGTGTTCACTATTTGCTATACGATACAATTTTCTTAGCAAAATATCTTTACTGCATAGTAACATTCCATATTTTCAAATGCAAAAAGAGATCAGATGCAGTCTTTCCATTTTATCCCTCATCACTGAATTTAAAGACATTTTTAACCGCATCTCTGCTTCATCACAGTGCAGAAGGCCCTTAATATTTCAAGGATTTATTCATCATATTTTTAATACAAAAGTAGAGGCTGAGGAAAAGCCAGAGTAGTCTATACACAATGCACAATCTGTGTACATTCTGAAGCTGTACCTCTTCGAGAACTAGTTATACACTCTTCAAACAAATCCCTTTATCCAGCAATTCAAAATACTTTAGATCAGAAAGATTTATATTAGAATCAATACAATATATGCATATAAATACATGTATACCCTTCGGTTGCTAACCAACCCAGATGGCTGTGAGGATGTGACCTGCAATGTTTCTCCATTGGCCTAGGATACCAAATTACATCGGCAGCTAACTGTTAACCAAGAGAGTCACAGTAAAAAATGGAGATCTCTGCACAAGGTACATGTGCCACAGCATCAGTTTAGACTAGAAATACCAGGTGACACCCTGGCCCCTTCAACAGGGCCAGGATTTCAACTTCCGTGAGATGCAACACACAGGTAACATTTTTTTCCCTCTGCCGACGCTCCGTTCATAGCAAGTCTCAGCAGAACAAAATCCCAAAAAATACAACAAACCAAAGCAAAGGTTTTACAACTGCAAGTTTCCAAGACAGGTGCTGCAGCTTTCAAGAACAAAGCAAAAGTTTTATAATTAAAAAAACAAGGAAAAAAAAAAATAACAAAACCCAAACCGAAAAGCAATGTGTAAGTGTGAAACTCAGAAGACGACAGCAGGGATCAATCTAGACCTTGGTTCAGGCTGAAACACAGAACCCAAACTGCCTTATGGAAAAACAGTTCTCACTGCAAATCTCATCTCCAGCTGAGGAGGGTGTTTGTGTATCTGTATAAAAACACCCCTGCCCCACCCAGGACAACCTGGGGAAGCAGCTGGAGGGCTCCAAAGCCCAGGTGGCCCCAGCCCTTGGGAGGGACAGAGCTGCCAGCACCGATGCCACAGGTGATCCAGAGGCTGTCACAGCAGTGGGCATTGCTGCAGCAAGAGGAGTTCTCAGCTCGGCTTCTGAAGGGATGCAGAAATGTTGGCTCTCTGAGTATCCTCCAAAGGTGCTAGAGGTTTTAAGCTTGAAGCGTTTCTTCCCACAATGCCAGGTATACAAATGTGTATCTTTTTAAATAATATTGCACATAAAAATAATTTTAAAATTTGTAGTGAAAGCAGGGTTGAAGGACAGTGTTTTCCAAAAGAGAATAAAAAGATACCTGTACATAGTAAGTTTTAATTTAAAGAACGCCAAGATTATTCAAAATCTAAGCACATAATACTGACAGAAAAATGTTAAATTGCACGATCTACATATAAATTAATTTGTAAATACTTAAAAGTTTTTAAACATTGAATACCCTTGATTTCACAAATCAGCTAGGTCACTGTCAAAGGATCAACTTAATGAGTTAGAAGTACTTTCCCGCAGAAAAAAACAGAAACAAAAAGATTTGCAGTCTCAGATGAAGCACTGGAAAGAATTAAAGCATTTCAGCTCAGAGGTAGTGCTAAACACATCCAACTAGAAGTCCATTATATTTGAACTATGATGAAATAACGTAGTAAAATGTAGAAAGACTATAAAATTTACAAAAATAAATAGTTCTGAATGCTTTAGAAAATGCAAGAGACTTTGTTGGTACGTGTCTTGATCTGCTTTTCTGACCAAAAGAAAGCAAAGCGTGTCTCATTTTTAAAATATACCCATCTCTAGTAACGTGTCTGCAATCCACACAATCTAACTCTGCAACTTGACAGATGCCAGCTTGGCATAGACTCTGATATTAAAAATAAAGTGGAGGCTTTGTAAAAGATCACCTCGTATGAAATTTGCTTTGCATGTAAATTCTTCTGTCAAATTAAAAATTGCACATAAAAAAGTTTATTGAAAGAGGCATGAGGGGTGAAGAGGGTATGTGCCCATTGTTCCACATATACCCTGGAAGGAAAGTGATGATTGCACAGTTCTGATAAATAAATTTTTCATTAAAAAAAAATCTGCCACTTTTTTGGTTTATAAGTTTTGGAATTATTTAGAAAATACTACTATGGACAAATTATTATTTAGCTTGCTTTTTATAGAATTCTTTACAACTTTTCCAGTGGCTTTTATCCTGAAACCAAATGAAGTGGCAGTTTAAAAGTATCTTTGGGTAAAACAAGTATCAGGATCCAACAAGAATTTCCATGATGTGGTCCAACTCACTCAGATCTGTTCTACATATCTGAATGTTGTTTGCTGAAGAAGAATTACAAGAAGGAAAAGATTTCAATGGTTCTTCTGTAGCAAGAGATGGTGATCTGGGCGGCATTAGTGGAGGGCAACAGAAGTCTGAATCATACATTGAAGTGTCAATATCTTCAAAAATGTCATCTATTGCCAAATCCTTCAAGTAACTGGTTGAATTTGAAATCTCAAAGGAACCAAAGACACATTCAGCTCCCTTCAAATCCTGTCTATCATCTTCTAGTTTCAGACCAGTATTTTCTGGAAACTTTGGCTGGTCATCTCCAGTAGGAACCAGACAAGTAGGTGGGCTTATGTCTTCTACAAAGTCTAAATCCTTCAGAATAGATGAAATAGCAGATGACATGTCGTCGTCTGAAACGATCAGCAGGCTGTTTTCAATGGGGTCTTCCACAGACCGCAGGTCACAACAGTGAGACTCTTGCTGACCAATGCCTGAAGGCAACTGAAGGGAAATCCCAGGTGACTCCATCCCTGTGTAGCTCTGAGAAGCAGGAGCAATGCCAGGGCAGATATTCACTGGCTGCTGGTTACTCTCTTGTCTCATCTCCTCCTGAATCTGCCGCACGGTGTTGGCGATGAGGACAGAGCGGTGCAGGTTGGGCTCCACCAGCATTTTGTACGTCTGTAACTTGGTGAGGCACATGTTGAGCACCAGCTGCCTCTTGAGTGGGTATGGCAGACTTCGACTGGAATCAAAGGCACTCGAGAGACCAGCCATGTTCTCCTCATAGTCACTCAGCTTGCGCTTTAGGCCTCTCCCCAACATGAACCTGTAAGACAGAAATTATGAATTAACCTTGGGCAGGCCCAACAGACAATTATGAAAACCCTGTCATGTACAATTTGTTGGTTAACTTAGACTTTTGATGTCACAGAACATCAAGAGATGGAATGAAATCCTACACTTCCATTGACGAGATGCACTTTCCAGCAACATTGTTTAATGGCAACTTACACGGAAGAAATACACTAACCCTTTTTTTAATAAGCTATATACTTCTAAGTATATCTGACTGTCCACAGGAAATAAAATAGAGGCTTATATTAAGGATCAAACAACTATACAGAATATTTAATAATTCCCATTTTAACATTCATTCTCAGGTACATCAGGTAAGATTTCAAAGCTAGTTTTCAACACCCATTTTGATCTCATTAAGGTATTCTAATGTCTTGCCCAGTGTCTCTGAGAACTCTCTATAGGACTGATCTTTCTTCGGTGACCCAAAATTGTTTTACAGTAAGACCAACAGCAGGGCCTCCCATGGGATCCCTATACCCATTCCACATCTTGGTAGTTTGCTTAAATGGTAGGAGGAAATCTGGCTGGGCCACTGAGCTCACACAGAGACCATCACTGCTCACGGCTGCTGGTCACAACCTGCTACTGACTTCGTACTAAGAACATCAGGCAGGAAGGTATCAAACAGCATTTTAAAAGGGACCAATTCTGGTAAATAGTTAGGAAAAAATAATATAATTTAGTTGCTTTCATTCTGCTTTGTGTGCTCTTGCACTGAAATGCAGTAGGTCTAGAACGATGTGGTACAAAACCTGTACACACACATATCTAAAATATAAGTGATCCAAACAAATACCTGCTTGGATACTTTGCAATTACCATCCCAAGTCTAAAGTGTTTTATTAGGGACAAGAAGCCCTAAGCAATCACTCATATAAACACAGAAAAGGAGTATACAGTGCACAGAAACACTGGTAAAATCTGAGTTACACACATCCCGAAGTGTCCATGAATACAGACACCTCTGTCCCAAACAATTAAAAAAAGTTAAGCAATCATAAATTAGACACCAGTGGCAGATTAAGGGCAGATCCTTCATGCACAATGATCCAGACCCTGCATGCTGCCAAGGGCCTCCCAACTTCCTTTTCATGTGAGCACTGGATACTGCCAGCAATAGCTCAGCTGATGGCCGCAGCTGCCAGCTGCTAGCCTGTTGCTAGACTTTTGGGGACAAGGAGAAGGCAGCAGGATAAAGCCTCTTTTACTCTCAGGATTTCTCCAGATTTGCAGGAAGCATGGCAGGGCTCTGTGGCCACATCCATCTGCCCAGACAAGGCTGTTGGAGAACTCGGCTCCTCTGGAGGAACAGAAAGCAAGTAAGCAGTGTATCCTCCTCAGCAAAACACACAAGAGAAAACAGACAGATGCTACAGGAATTTAGGTGTCAGACTTCTCAACTGTACACACTTTTTTTTAAAGGACATATCTGGATGAAATTCAACTTGTCCTAGGACTGCATTTTTTACTTAGGAGGGAGTAGTCTGGCCTATCTTCAGTTCACTAACACATTCACTCTTGAAACAGCAACAAAGTTTAATTACTTGTAATTTTACCAATGCTGCAACTTTTTAACTTTGGAACTCTGCTTTTCTCCAAAGTTTTCTGCTGAACTGCCACAGCACCAGCTGAATCTCTTTAAAAGCCCGAAGGTGCCTGGATGTGGTGTGCCTGTTCACCTGGGTCATCTTCCCACACTGATCATGCACTGCTTTCCCACTCTGGCACCTCATTAACAGCCTGTACCGAGCACTCCATTACAACAAAACCAGAACAAATCTTCAGGCACAAAATACAATAACAAAAGTTCAGGCACAAAATACATAACAACGTATTCTGGGGAGGCAGTGTCTGTGTCAGGCATCCTCAGCCAAACTACTGACAATATTGTCAGTAACTGGTAATCTTTGACACAATCTCTGGAAAATCACAATTATGCAGGCAGGACAAGTAGACTGTTGCTAAATATACCAACTCTCATCATGAAGACAATAATTTATGCAAATCATAAAAAACTCACAATGAAATTGTGAACTCTCCATTTTAAGTAGCATTTAAATGTTGTATACTACCTAAGGCATTACCTCATAGCATCACCATAAGATCAAAAATTATGCATTGAAAAGGCTGTTTCTTCACAAAGCACCATCATTCCCATACACTGCTCACTAGTGGGGCTTTTTTGTTTTATTTTTCTTTCATCTCAATTAATTAAAACAGACCAAAATTTACACCCATAAGGGAATGAAGTTACAACTATGCAGGAAACAGCAATTCTGACATTTCATACATTCAGAATGCTTTGTTTGGATAATTTAATGCTTTTATTATTTTTTAAAAATATACATTTACACTTTGTTAGGCACACAGGACATACTATTCTTGTCTCCCTGAATTACATAAATAACATTAATTCCTAACATCTCAAAAATGTGTTAGTATTTAAATTCTGTAAGCAAGCAGACTGTGATAAGCAAGGAAGTATAATTTCACAAAAACAACTTAAAATGACATGTTTTACTTTTCAATTCGAACAGTAGTCTAGTTAGACTAAATACTTCATGCTCATACGGCAAGACACCCTTCATTCCATTCCCCAAATTTCCTTCATAAAATTTGTCCCAGAGCATTTTAGAAATATGTAACAATGCTCAAGCATGACAGCACTTGACTATAAAATTGAAGTGCAAGAAACACTATTTGCTCCAAATTCAAAATGTTTCTACTTAATGTACTCCCCACTCTCGAGATGTTTTTTAAAATACACAAACATTGCACTACCCTACATTTTAGAAATTCTGTCTAACGTTGACTTTTTTTCCGAAGAGGAAGGATCCCTAACTCTCCCTTCAGGAGGCAGATGACTTCAAAGGTTACACAAAAATTTAGAAAAGGCTAATAAAAACCAGAGTACCATTGGTTCAGTGGATTTAAAAATTACTAGTGTCACGGTTGCTACAGGAGACATTAAATTTCAGTTCTTGTCAAACACACTCAGCTGCTGACCTACAAAAGACACAAAGCCCCTTTGTTACCAGCTAATCTACATTTTATCAGGCCTTTTGCTTTACTTTCTAACACAAGAATTTCTGACAGGATCAGATCCTTAACAAACTACTGCGTATTTTCTGTGTATTTTCTACTATGTTCTTCTGTAGTGTTGCATATTGACATCTCATCCCCACAAAATTCACAGTTAGATGCTCTCTTTTTCAGCATTACTTTGCAGCAGAAGATGCTGATGGCATTATTTAATTATGCAATGCTTACTCCACTTCAATTTTTGGTAGTAGGGCAAACAAGCAGCCATGCACACACACACCATCAGTGCCCAGACAAGGAGCAGTGTCAGCCCCTCCATCAGCTGAGGGCACAGCCAGCTCAGAGGAGCACAATCTGGACACACTAAAGCACAAACAGTCTCCAGAAACTGCACTCTCCTTACTGCAGCCTAATTCCAGGAACCTACTCAGATCTCAAAAAACTGGATCAAGTAACAGGATTTTGGGATGCGCCAATCTGATAATTCTGTAATTTGCAAGTAAATAAACTGAATAAAAATTAAAGTTTATGCCAGCTTCAAATGTGAGATCCATACATAGCCGTTCAAATATAAAAGCAGCAAGCTCTAAGTCGCCCTCTTCTTGAGCTTGAAAAAGTTCAACAACAATTTTTTTTTTCTGTCCAGATGATCTATTTTAGAATCTTTTGTCATGAAAAGAACAGGAACAATGAGGAACAACACATCCCAACTTTTTTTCTGGCATTTTCTCATCCTCTCTCATTACAGTAATGCAAACTGAGCCACAGGCCACTTATGGCAGAATGCTTTTTTAATTGAAATAATTTTTCAGATATAGAGAAAAGAAAGCAAAGTGAACTCAATATTTGGGATTATCAAACTCTCTATTCACATCACTGAAGTACAGTGGAGTCTACATGGAAATTCTGCCCTGATAGCATGTTCCTCAGTTCCTTCCAGTCCTCCATGGAGGACATTTCATAGCAACTCCTCCCTGCTAAGATGGGAAGAAGCATCCAAGCACTGTAATCCTACACCATACCAGGGTTTGAAAAAACTTGGGAGGGAAGAGGCACGTCTCTGGTTGGCAAATCCACACAATACCAAACAAACAGGCCTGGCCAGGGTGCAGCTACTCTGAAGAAACATTCCAGGCTACCAAGAAAAATTCACATTGCGACGTGTGGTGGACAATAAAGGGCCTGTGCCACCATTTCAGCTCCATCTGTCACAGGGTCTGACAGTGCAGCTGCCACTGACACATGGTTGGGAAGTACAGCTGGGAACACTCTCAAGGAATAATGCAACATGTGAAAACCCTCAATTACTTCTACCTGGGCAAACTACTACTTAAAAACCTTTTTTAGAAGGTGAGGAAAAAGAACTAAAGAGCAAGGTTAAACAATGTTTAGAACTCAGGACCTCAGAGAGCTTTAATTTTCAGCAGAGAAGAGTTTCAAAAATAATGAGTATATCAAACACAACTACCATGGTTAGTATTGTCAGAACATGAACTTTTCATGCACAAAACAAGCACTGTAATCAACTACACAATCATTATTTATTTACCACTAAATATGTTTAAATAGCAAGATCATCAATAAAGTACCTGGCCTTCACTATGCAGGTAAATATAATTTAATTTATAGTGGTTCCTTTTGGCTTTTCTTTTTAGAATATTATTAAATTCAGACTTGCTTGATCCTTTCTGTACAGCCACACTGTTGCATTTTTCAGCCCAAGACTGTCTCAAAGTTAAATACTACTTATTCTTACAGGACAAAAATACCAGCTTTGCAGATGTGTAAGCACCTCATGAGTGAAAGCTGCTTGTCCAGTTTGCAGTAATGCAACTCACATATTAAAATCAAAATAAAGGACTCCTTGCTATTGTAATTCAGGCAATTCACTTTCAAAGTCTCCTTTGTCTCGTAACTGTAGATACCATGTAAATGTAAAGACAGACAGAAGTCCCTCTGGGCTGTAGACTTCTGTTAGTGACTGACCAAGGCTGGATGATAAGCTGGTGTCCTGCTCTCCCCTCTCTTCCACAGACACATCTCACAAGCACACATCTATCTGCAGGAAGTGCAAAGGAAGACAAACATCCCACAGTTAGGGCTGTTTCCCAGAATTATTTGATGTATGCTGCGTGCTATTTTTAATTATAATCCTTCCCCTACCCGACACACATTTTAGCTTAGGCAACACAACTTCACAAACAGTTTTAATTAAGTGCTGGACCGGCTATTGGCTCATATTTCACGTACAAGAAAGTGCACAAGAAAATGGAAAGGCTGAAGGTGCAGTCAACAGACGCAGTGCAAATCCCTTCCTCCCATCCGGGCTTACTGCTGATCACTTGGATGTGCCTTACATAACACCATAAGCTGTCAGACCACACAGAACAGCATCTCTGATCTGGGGTCTCCAGCAACTGCTGGAGATCCCTGTACCACATCTCAGCTGTTACCAAGAGCAAGTGAGGGAAGGACTGAACACCTTAGGAAACACCAAAGTCAAAAGCAATTTGGACCTGAAGACACTTTCAAATATACAAAAGCGTGCTTAAGTCCATTGCCTCCCCAGCCCCCCCCTCAGCCCTGCCCCAGTTTAGCCAAGATGAGTAACTGCTGGAGAAGGCACAAGTGACTAAAAGTGTGCATACAGGGAGGAATGCAGTCCTACCAACTTACTCCCATACCTAAACTCATGTGCAGCAACTTCTTCACAGGAGTCAGAAACTACCATAAAACAGCAGCTCAAAGAAAGGAGACTTAATGTCAACTTTTTGGTCAACAAATCTTGACCTATAACATGCCCAAGTCTGGTACAAAGCAAGTGGAACACGGAACCAAGATAAGCTACTGTTCAGACTCAAGAAACCCCAACAAAAACAACAAACAAACCCCAAAACAAACACAGACACACACGCAACCCCCCAACCCTGAAAACAAAACAGAAAAAAAACCCACACCTAAGGATTTCCCCACATTTTGCAAGTAAGACTAGCCTGAATAGCATTCATTAGGTATAGGAAAGGAACGAGAGGAAAACTGAGTTGAGCACAGAATTATTCTGAAATTAATAACCTTCCCATTTCATTCACTACGTGTGGAAGTAGAAAATAAACCTGTATTGTATCATAGGAGCTGGAATGATGTTTAGGAAGCACTTGGAAGTAAGTTTTACTTCGATTTAGAAGTTAGTTTCAAACCCACAACAACCTGTTTATGTTATGTCTAATGGCATCTGGAAAATCCCTGCACTTAAGGACATCTTTCAAACTTCTAACTTACTCCCATTTCATTTCACAAAGCACTGATAAGAGCTTTGCTTTACAAACTACAGCAGCTAAGTTTCAGAACATGACATTTCACCCTGGAGAAGGAACTCCTCTGTTAGGATTTGTACCTTCCACAGCTAAAACAAGTGGATCCAGGCTGTTCCCAAGAGTAAATGAATAACATTCTCAGCAGCTGTTATCTAACACTAGAGTATAAGGGAGAGCTGCTGAGGGAGCTCCACTGTTCCAGTGCTCAGTAGAGAGAAACCTCCATCCTTAAAAAACCCCAAACTAAACCACTATCACTCTTGTATCTCATTCCACATTTACTAATAAAGCTCACATGTCTATTTTCAATGAGAACGTGTTTAGCAAAGTTTTTTTCCAGGAATTTTGGGTGAATTTTTTTTTAGTGGAACAAGGGCCAGGAATCATTTAAACTAAGGATCAATAGTATCTGGCAAAAGGTAATACATGATCAAGAGTTACAAAACCTAGAAACTCCCATAGTAAAACTAAACTATAATTATATGAGAACATAAAGGACTCCGAAACAAGAAGAACCAAAGGATCATTAGATCTGCAAATGCAATGACACATCTCTTCACAGGTTGTTCTAGTCAACTGAACAGTTCTCAATCCATTTTCTTTACCCTATTTGCTTCAAATAGAGATACTGGATGCATTCACCTACATAACAATGACACATGTTTTAGGATTACAGCAATTTAAAAGATTCACTAATAAAGGAATTTATAGCTTACTAAATATTAAAAATTGGCATGCCCAATTTAACAAAAAAAAATTGGACCATTAACAGCAAAAGCAAACAAGGAAAAAAAGCTCTTTTCCCAGTCGAGGACTGTGCATTTATTCTTTCAGTAACCAAATCAGAAATCACTGAACTTTCTCACGTAGCATACAACTTTACTTTGGTATCCCAAGTGCCACCTTCTCATAAGACAAGATTGTAACACTCAGTTTTAGTAGCTGAACAGCAAATCTCACTGTAAGATTTAAGCCTCAGTTAATCAATTTCCAAGAAAAGTGTGATCTTACGGCAATATACTTTGTTGCATTGTAATAATTCCCCATTATGAAAAATAGTAATGGAAATTCAGAATACTCAAACCAAAGAGTTTATACTATCCAGTAAGTCTAAGCACCTCACAGGATATTATATATCCTGTTTTTAAAAGACATTTCAGTTTACCATTCTAATCCACAAATAACATCTGCCGCCCATTATCAGAACAAGCTCTAATGCCCTATGCACATGATACAATTTCATAAAAACACAAAAGTAGTTACCCTTAGAAAACAGAAAGGAGTCCAGGCAGGAAGATTCTCGATTTTGCATAAAGCGTGGTCATCCAAGAGTCTTGAACTATCCCAAAGGTCAAGCCATCCACCGAGGTAGGATGATGTGACTTAAGAGGAAAAACAAAACAAAACCACAGTATTTAATTACTATGTGGTGGGTTTTATTTTTTAAACCAGAAGCATTAAGCACACAATTCAATACAATTTTTTCAATGATTTGTGCTAAATTCTATTAAAACAGATAAATATGGGTAAAACCCTCTAAAATTCATGAATACACTGAAATAAGAGGACCTAAGAGTTTCACCTGTGAACACATAAAATGTGGGAATTATCTTTCATCAATGAGTATTACAGAATGCTGATCCTCCAAAGTGTTAGGCTTTAGGATAAGGATTTGCACTGATATTTCTTCAGGTTATTGAACACCAATTTACAACTGTAATCATCTCCAAAATCACATAATCAGGAGAGAGAATACCACTGTGAAGTACTACATTTCAGAATTATCTCCTAATGCTTAAAGGCTGCAAAAGCAGTTAGGTTTTTATTTAATTCCCCAACTTTCCTCTATTTCAGCATACACAAAACCAGTATGAGAAGATATTTGACAAGGTGTCCTATGATTGTGTCCAATATTCAGTGTGGCACCATTTCCATCAAAACCCTGATATAGCAACATCTGCAGTATGGCTAGAGACCACATGGATTAAATAATGGATTAACTCAAGGCACTGGAAACTGGGAAATGTGAAAAGGCTGAAGTGACAGTAAGCTATGGGCTAGGGTAGGAAATGGGGAAGGAATCGCACGATCCATGCTCTTGAGGTCTCACCTCCACCCGGAGAATCAAACAGTTGTGAATTCCAGGAATTAAAGCCCTTGCAGGGCCTAACAGCCTGCAGCCAGGATTGGATGTGACATGCCTGTTTGTGCACATCACACACACAGACACCTGACCCAGCTATGGCGAACTGCCTCCCAAACACACCGCAGGAGCAAGGATCAGTACTATCCAGATAAACACAGTCCTTCATGATCAAAAATCAAGAGTTCATACATTAGTTCACGAATCTTAAAATAATACATAGTGAAAGGCAGTCTTACATTCAGACAGACGGGCAAGTAAACGCCTACAGAGCATCTTACATAGCAACTCATAGCCTGATGCTACCAAAGGGCTCCTCCGCTTACAGAACCTCGGAACTGTAAAGATGCAGTAAAACAGCAGTAAAATGCCTGTGACCTAAGCAAGCCACATCTAACCCACAGCAACGAACACATTAACATCTCCCTCCTCCTCCTAGAAGCTGACTTCTTTCCCAGTATAAGGAATGCCGCGCTATCTGTAAATAATAATAATAAGCCCCAATTGAAGAGACAAATGAAGATTCATAACCTATTTGCTCTGAAACAGCAGGACTTCAGATGGTCACTATTGAGGTTCATTAAAGTGTATATGTTAGGTCACAGGGAGAGGTGTGCAGTCACTGCATTTTCTATACACTGAATATAAAAACACATGTTTTAGAGTTTTAGGATTCTTTAATGCTAAAATAACTTCACAAAGCTAACAAGCATAGTAAAATGTTCAAAGGTTTTAGATTTTAGCACCATAGCTAAAAATCCCCAAACCCAACAAAATTAGAAGCACTGAATAAAAAAAATAGTACTGTTACTTGTATTTTACAAGTCCAAAATTTTGCTAGAAGGAGATGAGGTCAAGAAGCTTTCAAATTTAATTTCTTTATTATATACTTCAAGGGATTCCTGCAGAAGTAACTGCGGAGGTTGTGACTTTTGCCCTGTATGATTTCACACTGGGATAAGTGTCAGGAAGAAGTACAGAGGTAAGGTTATCAGGTTTAGTTTTTACAATCTGTTAGGAAAAAAAGACAACTATAGAAAACACAGAGTAGCTATATATCACGATGAATTGTATCTCTAGTGGCTTACTTTTTGCTTCTTCCCATCTTCCTGTCCTAGTACCTGTTTAGGGGTCACTTTAGAATTTTGAGATTACAGCATCATTTCAATGTTAATGGTATTTCCCACACTGCAGTTAACTGCCTGAACTACAGAATTTTAGCCACATCAAAAATAAAGTGGAAAACTACTGCATAAGGCTCCTACCTATGCTTTTGGAAACAAGCATTCCAACACAGTTTGAAAAATTCCAAGCCTAACTAGGGCAGAAATTATTAACTGCACCTATTTGCGAGCTTAATCTGCAATGTGCATAGAAGAGACCAATCTTATGCTCCTCCAGCCCTCTTCACCTGCTCGTAGCCCAGACTAACACACGCTTACTGAGCCAAATAAAACCCGCTATTAAAAACGTAACTGCAGTATATACATAAGTCGCAACTACCAAGCGGCAGCGATCAGGAGTGCCAGGATGAAAACGCTGGGATTCAGGGAAAGCCCTTTCCTGCCACCCTCCCGCAGCCGCTCCCGCGGCTCCTGCCACCATTTGGCCTTTGTGGAAGGAGTGTCGGTGCTTCCTGCGGGCGTCCCGCCCCCCCCTTCCGCGGCCGTGGGCAGCGGTAACCAGAGACAACCTTGGGCTTCCCGAGCTGCGAAAAGTTACACTCCTCCCCCTTCCTCCGCCCGCCTCGCTCAGACCCCGGCCGGGCTAATTATAACTGCGCGAACAACTTCCACCGCCGGCCGCGCTCCGGGCGCTCCCCCCGCGCCCAGCCCAGCTCCCCGAGGCCGCCGTGCCTGCACTCCGGCCCCGCTGTGCC
>VZTN01022261.1:134450-149065 GCA_013400515.1 Erpornis zantholeuca
CGGCACGGCACCGCACCGCACCGCACCGCTCCGCCCGCCGCTGCTACCGCACCTCGCGCCTTGAAACCACCGCGGAGGCACCGGCGAGCCCGGACCCAAGCCCAGAACCACCACTCCCCCCCCCCCCCCCTTTTTTTTTTTTTAATAAACTCGCAGTCCGTCTGTGACCAAAACTACCAAATTTCAGCAAAAGGCACGCCCAGGGCCTCCACAGAGCAGCGTTCCTACAACGCTCGGTGCCAGGGCTGTTGGAAACGAGGCGCACACGTCTCCTGACCAGCCCTAGAGCTACGTCAAACATTGCACAATTCTACCATGAATATTCTCTTTTTTTTTTTTTTTCTTCCAAAGATGAAGTGGTTTTAGCCATGCTCAAACCTCATATTTGCTTTTCACGGGCATTTGCGTAATCAAGTTACACTGGGACGAGTGTTTGTACAAATCAGATTTCAAAATCTGATACTGAAGTATTTGTAAAGATTGATTTTGAGCCTTTGTGGATCCCTGCCATAGGTTAGTTACCTGATGCATCCCCAAAAAGCTGCTTGATCTAAGCCCATCTCTGAAAGAGCCAGTCTCTAGGACAGCAAAACCAAACAAAACTCAAGGATATTTGCACAGTTAAGTTCCTACATTGAAGGTGAGCACAGACCAAGTTCACACACAAAAGGTTCCATGTCGATCTCATAAATACTACAGAAACAATTGTCTGGTGGAGATACACTACAACTTCGATGAAAGATCAGCTGCTTTTTGTGATTATCCAGCAAAGGAGATTTTTGTTTTAAAACCCTGGGGTCCAACAGACTTTAACCCTTCTGTCTCCTGATGGGCACTCATGAAGGGGCAGGCGTGTGCAAGGCCTGACCCAAATGCAGGGGTGAAGGGAGAGAGACAGAAAGCCGGAGCTGACCCCCGCGGGTCCCTCACTGAGGGCAAAGGGACCGTCTCTCCAGCCACCCCTCTCCTGCAGCATGGTGCTCCTGACTCCTCGGCCACAGCTGTGCTCTGACCTCACTGCTGGGGGTCACAGAGCACAGAAGGGGAGCAAGTGCTGCCGTGAGAAGCACTAATGAATCCTTTTTGACACACTGCTGGAGCTGTATCGCCTCCCCGAATGGCTGAGGGGTGACACCCCGACCCTCGTGGTGCATCTGCTGCACCAAGTGTAAGAGCAGGACCAGTGTCAGCACTGAGGGGGAGGAGTGGAGCAAACATCTCCCCCGTACCCCTTCCCTTCCCTTCCCTTCCCTTCCCTTCCCTTCCCTTCCCACCACACACTGTGGCTTAAGTGGAGGAGTAACTCTGAGATGTTCAGGATTCTTCTGTCTGCTAAAGTCAGACAGGGACAACCAGGGCTATTGCACCAGGACCGACCATATGCTCGGGATTATCTCCAAGGAATAGACACAGGATAGGCATACCAAGGTAGCTGATGCAGAAGGGACAGATCTGGAATCATTATGTCTAATATGGAATATAAAGGGGTAGTTTAACTAGCAGTAAACTACCCCTTTATAGTAGTCACAGCTTGAGCAAAGATTAGGCTTTGCAGACTTGACCCCTGCTGGCCAAAAGTCTATGACCTCTGGGCAGCCCTGCAGCACCAATACAGTCCTGGACAATTCTCCCCCTCTATACAGCTCAAGGCAATGCTTGAGCCTCTGGTACAGCCTCTGTCCTCTAGTCCAGCAGACCTCCCAGAAAGACACCAACACTGGTCACCCTGCTCTCCTCGTTCTTGAGTGATTAACCTAAGGTGGTCAGCTGTTCTCTAACCAGTTTTTGTTCTGTGCAATAGAAAAGGGTGAATGTGCTTTCTATAGCAGGTGTTTCTAGAAAGGTCAGTTGTTTCAAGCACACTCTGACAAAAGCTACAGAAAAAAAAAACCCTGTAGCTGTTTAAATGCATGCATCAGAACTTTGGATTCATGTCTTGACACCTGAAGATGTTAACAGAAATGACACAAAATTTGGTGATTATTTGCAAATGGTCTGGTCCCTTTTTTGCTTGTGTTAACAGTGGGACTCACATAAAAGAACTGGAACCTCGTTTAGCTTGGCAGTAGTTAATGTCTCGTGCTAGAGGAGCCATGCTTGTCTCACGGTGAAGAATTCAGAGGGCTGAGCTCACATATAATGTCTTTCTTGTGAAAAAACTTTCTTTAAAAGGCCCTTACATTCTCAAATGAGGTCATGTTCTAGGAGTCTAATGCTCTCCCATTTTGACTTGAACGAAGCTTGAGGCAAGAAGAGGATTGCATATTATTTTTTAATGATTTAAACATGGCCTTTCAGTATGACTATACTCACTGCAGCAGGCCATTCTCACAAGCAGCATATTTGCTTCTGCAGCAAATTTCACATAAACCAGGAAAAGACACAACCCCCAAACCAATCAAGGTCTCTAAATAACTCATCTGAAAGTAATGCTGGAGGTTTGCTACTTCTATTTACCTTTATACTAGGCATCTATTCAAAAACACGGTTCCAGGAACACAGGAACTAATGAAGACTGCTTTCCTATGGATTTATGCCTGTGATTAATTACCTCTGTGTCCAAGGTAAGAGCTCTAATTGAAGCTGGTCTCATGCCTGGAAACTTAAGTCTCTCCCTTATCTGGGTTACTGGATATCAGTACAGAATGCTGTTTTCTTCTGGTATCTCTACACTTAGAAAAATTCTAAAAATGTAGTGACTGTGAGATCTGCCAGATTTGATTGAAATAAATTAGCTATTCTAAAGCCAAATGGCAGAATGATCCTGTATTGCTGTACCTCCATAGGGAAGTGAGAAAGGCACAGCACACTGCATTGAAGCCTGATTAGTCTTACCACCTCTGTTTGGTGGCAAAGCCTACACTTACTGAAGATTTTTAGAAAAAGCCATGACACAAGATGGTAATTACAAAACCTAACAACACCTTAGAGTATTTCTCAGAGTAGGAAATCAGCCATTGTTCTCTTTTGTCAAAAGAATCACAATTTACAAGAGAAAGCACTTTCACCCTATACCTTTCAAACAAATCAGAGACACAAAAGCAAACTATGGTACCGAGCTTCAATGTAAACAATTAACCATTCAACAGTTTTGTCCTAAACTTAAGTCAGCTCATTGGACACAAAATAATCCCAACACCCAGTACTTTTCATATCTAGCTTTTTTCTCGGTAATGCTTTTAAACACAGGAAAAGTGAATTTGTTACAAGTACTGTTTTTTTTTTTTCCTTTATGTATTAAACTCTTTGGGTTTTGAGTTGTTTATCAACATACCTGCTCTTCCCTTTGGAAGTCCTGTTTTCCACAACCCCAGGTTGAAGTTGCATTACTTTTTCTTGATTTCCTCTCCAAATCTTGTCTGTAAATGGAACATGAAAAATAGTATATACAGTTCCTTTGCTTCAGCATTTTACTATTGCAGTACATACTTCCCACAAGCTCCTAGGGGACTTCCAAATACAGCACACATGGGGATACAATTTCTGTTTAATTCTGCTTTTGCAAGAAGTCATGTAATCACCTGTATCTTCAATTACTTTTCCCTAAAAAGATAAGAGTTGAAATTACTCAGATGTTTCCCTGGCAATGCAAAACGGCCTCTAGCATTAGGTTTTCCTGCTGACATGTTTGTCATACATGAACATTTACCACAATAATTCTTCAGGTCATAAAGCACTCATTTTGGGGGAATGTTGGTTAAGCAAATGAATAATTGTTGGTTATGAAAACCATGTCAGATAACGAAATTTAAGTATTTTAAACTAGTTTGTTGTTTTTTGGTTTTTTTTTAAGGCACAAGAAACATCTAAAATAAGTCTTTTTCCAGACAAATTGTTCAATGGGATTTCACCTCTCCATTAAAATTCCTTGGAAAAAAAAATTCCTTGGAAAAAAAATCAGCTTTGCAAGAGACACCAAAAGAAGTTCAGGTAATCCTTGCAAAAGCTTGTATTTATTAAGCCAGATTGACAAAAATACGTGTGTTTCCAAGATGTTTATTTAGTTTCTTTGAAACTTGGTGGCTTTGTACTCAGTATTAGTAACAGAGCGTGAAATTACTCATTTAAGAACTGATGAGCAAACAAAATTTTTTGAGCAAACCCCGTCATGGTTTTTTTTGCATATGGGACTATACATCCTAGGCCTGAGACATGAGCATACTTTCACTTTGAGCAGAAGTCATTTTTGAAAGCAATTTTATTTGTCTTATCATAGATGTCAGAAAACAAAGTGTTGGGTTTTTTTCATTCTAGCTTTTGACAGTTTGCTTACTTATAAGGGAATATGGAATAAGTTGCAGGACTCTAAAGCAGTCACACAAATCAATATTCTGAGACACAAAAAATCCATAATGGTCTGGTAATTACAATATTAAACTATCCTCTCAGTCAATTTACAATAATGCCTTTTAAAATGCTTACTAAAGCCGCCCAGACATATCTGAGACTTCAAAAAAAGTCTAAGGACAGCTTTGAAAACAGGTAATTCCTGGTGAGTCGGAAGGCTCAGCTCACGTGTGAATCCCTAACCTGCTCCAGGGCTGAAACCCTTCACTGCTCTGCCTCCAAGGCAGCCTGGTCAGGAAAGGTGCTTTTTCATTCAAAGACCTGATTCTCTCTTCATTGACCAAATTTGTCCTTTAGGCAAATACAGCTACGTTCCTAGAGACAGGCAATGTCCTTTGCTAGGCAAACTCCCAGAGCTGCAATAGAGAGAGGAACCAACAAGCACCACACAAACAGAGAAGTGATAAGCACACAAGCCATTGTTATGGCAGCCTGGATCCTTCTTGCCTTTGCTGAATGCCTGAGTTCCAGAAACTGATTTTCTGGCATGGGAAAAGGAGAAATAAAGCCACAGGCAGAGAGGCAGAAGGGGACAGATACTCAATGTTACCTGCAAAGGAAGCAGATAGGATATTAGCTATGTGCTTGACAAAGCTTTCTTTTGTGTGAGTCTACAGCCCAGAGCCACCAGGCAGACCAACAGCCTTGTTTCACACACAGCATTGAAACCGTGCAAGTTCCATCACTCTTCCCTAAGAGCACAAGAGAAAAAAGGCTTCTAGAATTGGCAGCAGAATCTGTCAGAAGCCTTTCCAAATTTAAGAGGCTAAGGTTTTTTTTTAATTTCCCATTTACATGTAGAAATTTTAAAAATCCCCACCAGCAAGTGTCATCTCTAACCATTTGTAGTAATAGCTCACTAAGTCAGAATTCACCATCCTACAGGCACCTTTTCAGTTCTGATGTCTCTCAGTACCTAAGAGGATCACATATAGGGGGAACTTACTGATTAACTTACTGAACCTTAAACTGATGCATATTTAACCAATGCCTCTTTGGACTAGCAAAGAAATGACAACAGCAGTTAAAAAATAAAGCTTTTTTTATTATTATTANCAGGAGAAGCAAAACATGAGAAGCTGAATTAGGCTGAGACACATTATTAAAGCAATAGGGAGACAAGCTGATTTTACAGACTGGTCTCTGCAAAGTCAGAACACTTGTAGGCACACATCAGTTCTGCATGGTGACTGTGCAAGTTTCAGCAATACCTATTCTTACATCTGCTGAGCCAAGATATCAGGCTTGTAAAAGCACATAAGATTTGGTGTAAGTTTTAAGAATGTAATAAAACAGGATATATATTTCTGTTTAAATGCTTAACTCCACAAATGCCTACTTACCTAACACCTTTCCTGTTAATCCAAGTAGTCTCTATAAATTGTTTTAACTAAGCACAGCTTCCTCAGTAAATGAATGCACCCATCTAGATGCTTTGTACAGTAATAAAGTATAGAATTATAAATACACACATGCATTTGACTATTTAACAAATGAACTGATTCCTATCTGTAACATGCAGACTGATGCACACTAAAGAGATGGGGAAGAGCATTTTTAAATTATCTTAACATGAAATTGCTCATTTAATGAAAATGGGGGGTGTGGGGGCAGATGGGAACACCCACAATTGCTCAAACCTGTGGGTTTTCAACACAGTTCAGAGCAGTTTTGGGAAAACTTCCCAGAGGAACAGAAGATAATTAGTTATTCCAATCAATGCTGATGTTCCCTTTATAAAACTCTGAAACTGCCTGGCTGTTTTACCCTAAGGCACCTGCTGTCCAGTTCAGTGGTTCACACACAGAAAAGCATCAAGAAAAATTACCTGCGGATTTATAATTTTTGAAGGAATCTCTGATACTACAACAAACACCACATATGCCAGATTTATTTCAGTGTGAGATATAACAGTTTGCATATATTTGGATCCTCCTGAATCAGCATTTATTACTGCAATACCTATGAGCAATCTCTCAAGACATGTAGCACTGGCTTCTCTTTGGTCCAGCTATAGCCAGCGGACTGATTTTACAAGTGCCTATATGCTACTTTGTCCTTTAACATGAAGTTATTGATGAGAAAATAAGGTTTAACTACTACAACAACTACATGTTATCTTATGCCAAGTGTTTTCCAATTCACTGAAGACTCACACCAAGTGTGTGGTTTCATAAGATGAAGCCAATAAGCATTCAACTGTTGAGTTTGCAAAATTTAGCAAAATGATATGATCTTTCCTCAAAACAGATTATTCTAAATACCGTAAGCTCAGTGGTCTCCTTATTCTTGAAGTGATACTCAAATGTTCTCAAAACACCCTTGGCATCCCCGCCTCCAATCCCCTTTCCAGGTTTGAGAATCTGCATTGTAGGCAAAGTCACTCATGGGAAGGCCAAGCCCATCAGACACAGCAAGGTTCTCTTTTCATGTTCAGCAGCTTGCTTGGTTCAGATCTACAGAAAACAACCACGTTACTGACAGATGTCTTCGCCTGGCACAGCCATGGCCAACACATTGCAGAAACCAATCTGTATTTTCCACCATCCCTACTCCCAGCTAGCTTGGGGCTTTTCCCCAGTAGCAGCTTCCGATGATAAACATTTGTTATTTTATAATACAATCATAGGTTATACTCTAATTATCCCTTTCCTGCAAAGAAGTCTCCTAGGAAGAAGCTTAGTATATACATTCTAAACCGAACGTGCTGGAAGAAAAGACCACCATCCCATGTTGTATTAAATTTTTTGTTATTTAAAAAAAGCCAAGAGGAAACCCTTGGTAAGAGTGGAGCATATTAATTATGACAAGACATCATGACATACCAACCAGTGAGATTTAAAGGCCGCTAATAACACTTTTTGTAGTAATTAGTGCAAGATAGTTATCCTATAAAAACAAATATTTGATGGTAGACTTCAATGATAAACAATTCACTTGATGACATTTACATATAAATACACATAAATAAAAACCTACACCATTTACGTTTGTAGTTAACAAAAAGTATGGTCTGAAATGAATTAAATGTAATTGTATGTAGCTGGATCAAAGCTCTTCCTATAATGACACTTAAGTATGTGGGGTATGAAAAGCATAAATGTACAATTCTCAATTTAGTGAAGTACTACTCTATAAAACAGAATCATGAAAACAGCTCTTACATTTTAATGCAAAGTATAAAATTGTATATTTACATTTACATACACTTTACTGAACTACATTGGATAGCTCATGGTAAAAAAACATCCCTTTTTGAAAATCTTGCAAAAAATACATCAACTGCAGATATGATCAAAAGTTACTAAGTTAGCAGCTGACATAACATCTGTAGTAAAAAATATATTTTAGGAAAATACCTGGAAAAATCTAAACACCAATAAACATTTTAAAACTATTTTTGAAGTAAAAATTGTAGCAAAACCCAGAAGCTAGCAAGGATAACAAGAACTATTGCATACTGCTCTTTAAGAGCCATGTAGCGACTTAAAACAGAACCAGCAGGTATGGTAGTTTTGTGGTGTAACAAAGTGGAAACCGGAGGAAAATAGGAAACCAGCTGTCCAACTTCCGTCTCTGTTTATTACCATTTTTATGGGAGAAGTGTAAGATGAGAGAATCCCTCTCCCTGAGGATATCCTCCATCAAAAGGTAAAACAAATTGGTAAAAGGAACCCAATTTCAAGAGCCTTGGACCCCAAACATAGAAACATTTACCGTATGTACTTACAGTTCAGTGGATGATAAATCAGATTATTACACAACAAGTTGCAGGTTAACTTTAAGAGTTAACACTATTTTGCAATATGAAGTGCTTCTTAATATATATATATCTATATAATATATAGATATTTGTAAAATACTCATGCAGATGTGATAGAACAAACTGTGGAAATTGCTTTCTCAAGTTTTTTCTTCCCATTAACAGATCTTTACCTCCTACACAAGGAGGCTCAGGATTCAACAAGGATTTCCACAATATGATCAAGGTCATTAAGATCAGATTTACAATTAGAGTTAGAAGCTGTATTTGTTGGAGAAGAAAATGTTTCAAGACTATCACAGTGTCCCATTTTTGAGTTGCTCATCATGCCTGTTAACATAGTATCAAGATCATAGTATGAATTGTCAACTTCTGAAAACAGATCTTCGACAGAATTAGGACTTTTATTCTCCAGTGTCTCAAATATTTGATCTAAAGATTTTTGAAAGTTTCCTTTATTTTCTTGTGGATTCTCCATTTCCCACATGTTGCTCTGCAGGTTTCTTGGAGCTTGCACTGAAGAGGCTGTTGCCATAGTTTCTGAACTATCTTGTGCCTGATCACTCTCAAAGTCTTTATTAAAAGTACCGTAGCCTGGAACATGCTTTTCCTCAACTTGATCCCGAGAAGAACGACAGAGGATATCTGTTGAAACAAGACGATCCAGGGATGCCTGCCCTGTACTCTGTGTATTTATCATCTGCCAAGTCCCATCCTGAGTCATTTCCTCTTGGATCTGCCGTACTGTGTTGGCTATTAGTACCGAACGACAAAGGTTGGGTTCGACCAGCATGTGACACAGCTGAAGTTTAACCAAGGACATATCTAAAAGCGACTGCCGCTGGAGATTATAGGAAGGAATAGCCTTAATACCAGCCAGAGTCCCTTCAATATCTTCTTCACCATCAAAACATTTTCTCTTTAATCCTCGCACAAACATTGTGTCCTGTTAAAAAAACCAAACAAATAAAAAAAAAATCGTGTATAACACAAACAGCTCAAGATGTAGGGAAAAAAAAAAGAAAAAATATACTAAAAAACAGAACAGCAAACTTTAATCTTTTATTAAAAAGCAAATTCTTTTAAGATAGAAACATCAGAATTGTCATACCATGTTCTAGAATGGCCAGTGTGGTACAACAGGGGTCAGGAACATATGGACCGAGTCCCAAAGGCGACATTCGGGAAGCAGGGGTGAGCACGTCCACAAGGTATGGCATCGGAGAGAGGCAGGGGCTCCCAGCTCCTGGCTCCCATTAAGCTCCACACTTGATGGAAGTCAGGAGCCGCTGCCTCGCACAGAAGCAAACATCTCACCGGCTGTATTTCACCTACTGGAGAGGCAGTTTCTCCTTGCTCCTCCCGAGTTTCTACTGGCATGCTTAACCTCTAATTTTGGAAATAAAAATACAACCTGGCACACCATCTTTAAAAGATTTGACCCCTCCAGAACATTAACATGCCTAATAGAGTAATATGAAAAAAAACCCCATGGGCAGCATATGTGAAAAGATTACTTTTTTTGGCTACAAAGAGAGTAATATCTAGATTTGTTCCATGTAACTTGAGACATTCAGCAGAAATGCCCAAAGCAGTCCTTCCAGTTCCCTTCCTTGGGTGAGTAAGTGAACTGTGTAATTCCAATAAGAACTGGGCAAGTCCAGTAAGGGTAGTCACAGTCATCCTCTGTACCTGCTTCTGTGCTCCTTTCCCAGTTAACTCTAAGACAGCAAAGTTCCTGTATTCCTAGTTTAGGTTCACCAGCTAAAAATACACAGGGTACATGCAGGTTTCTCAGTATTCACACCTAAAATCCCTTGCTGAATTTTCCAAGGTGTGCCTCTTAAGTATCAGCCTCAGCTCTTCTTCTGAATTGCACTAATTTTGACAACAGTGCCCCATACAAATATTGCAGCTGGTCCCTTGAAATACCAAGTAACTTTTAAAAAATGCAATATATCACTTCTTTTCATCTTATAAAAATTAGGCTGCAAATGAAAGCTGATACCTGATCTTTACATTTATGCTTCTTCTTTATTTCCCTTCTAAGTCTTCTGCCCTTAGAATTCCTGTCTGCCCAATATTTGGGGATTTTTTTTTCAAGGTATTGACCCAAACAAAAGAGGTTTTCAACTAAAAGCTGATAAAACCAAAATACTATTGAAGGGTCTTTCTGTATCATTTCCAATTTTTCTTTATAAGCCCTGAACTCTGCCTTGCTTTTCTGGTTGCTACTGTACATTCTACATATTTTCAAGGAATTCTCTCTCAGCTTTTTCAGGGACACTAAATATCCACCAAAGGGCAACAACACTGTCCCTTTCAAAATACATTACATGCTTATCTACTGTGAAAACCTGGGGATAGCACAGTAGTTAGATAAACACTTGGTCTGACTCTCTACAACACTTGTTACATTGCTGTATATATCCATGAAATAACCTTCTTTGGGATTTGCTGACTCTTAAAAGATTTCTTTCCACTAAAGGTACAAAACTCTTTAGAAATCATAATGTGCAGAGACTGCAATATAGAATGAACTTGGCCTTGTAGTCATTTTTCATAACTTCTTAAAAGTTATCCACAGATAAGCAATGTATGAAATACTTTGAACATTTCTTCTAAGATTTTATTCTGACACCTAACATATTTGCGTTGCTCCTGTTAAATACAACACACATTGTTGCTTGATACTTCCTCTTCCAGATTTTTAGACATTCCTGCAAACTTCCTATCAGAGGATATCCTATTTAATTTTTCCTACATTTGTATGTACAGTAATTTCTGAACACACCCACCCCCCCCCAAGTGAAATAACCTCTAGAAACATCTTTTGGGACTATGTACAAACCATGTATGATTACATTGCCAAACATTAAACACTGTGCAGAGTTTGAAGCTTCTTTTATTTCAACTTACATTCTTGTGATGAGTAATTAAAACTTCAATTGAATGTTAACCTGGTTTTCATACATCTATAATTTGGCATTTAAATGCCTTCTAAGGCACACCAACAGAACAGAACACAGGAGAAAACTTGTAAGTCTCAATACATCACATATACTTGGGTACCTAGAAGCAGAGGAAAAATATTTATGGATTCTTAAAGGTAAACCCTTCACAGCATTCACTGGAATTTTTTTTCTAAAACTTGCTTTCAATTAGTATCTTGCATCATAAAGCCACTTCTTTGTCATCACAAAGTACCAGGTTATGGTTTCATTTAAGAAGCTAAAAGTGACGTACCAGGAATTGTGTTTGATGCAGTCCTTCCTCTTCTCCCATGCTACTGAGCAAGAGTCCATACAGTAAAAGTGAGAGCACCACCTACCAAGCACAGGGAAGCAGGATGTCAGGCAGGGACAGGAGATGCAGAACAAAATAGTTTTGTTTCTGTATCTCTATCCTGTATGATGTGAACATCATTCCCACAAACATGAATACTAAACCCGATGCACAACTAGAGCACAAATGTGATTTGGCCAACAATACTCCCAAAATCTGCAGCAGAAAGAAAATGCCAGTTTAATTCCAAGTCCTAGGCTACTGCCCTGACCTTTGGACCAGCCGCTCCCTTATGACTACACCACTGCCATTTAAAGAGCAAACAAAAATTTTTCATAGGAGCATTAAAGATTAGTGTGCACAAACAAAAGCAAGTCTTCCTTACTTTTATTACAAAACTATAGTTTTCATCTTTGTTGTACAAACCCACGTATATCTCTGTAGCATCTAGAGAAAATGAGCTGGCACAAACACAAAACTGAAACACAGCAAAACATGAGAGAATTTTCCTTGACTAGCACAGAAACTTTATGACTAAGATTTACTTTGCAAGATGACAATAACAAAAGTAATGACAGTAATTAAACTGCTTTAACTATAAAGGCTGAGTTTTTAAAACATATTTAAAGCATAATAAGATTTGATGTATCAAATACAACTTCCCATCACATGCAACAACTCCCTTTACTACTGAAACTAGAAAAAATGCTGTTCCAACAGGCTAGAAGAACTTTTATAATAAACTATGGAAACAATTCAGATACTTTTCTAGACATGTCTGTGCAGTACAAGACAGTTCCATGTCTGCAACTGAAGTGCATACCTAGAAAAGAAAGAAGAGGATGCACATGGACATCTGTTCTTATTTTCTGTTTTGTGCAGTAATAAACAATTTTTCAAGATTGCCTGCTCTTGAATGGTGGGTAAGAAGGTGGCTGACAAAGGACTGGGGGGTGGGAGTGCAGCAAACATGTTTTTCCTCAAGAAGCTCCAGACTCATTAAAATACCACAATGGAAAAAAAAACCAAAAAAACAAAAACAAAACAAACCACCTTTAACATTCTGAAGCCGAAATCTTTTGACTTGATCCCAGATATTCAAACTAAACAATTTTATGTCATGGAAACTGTATTTCAACCAAATCATAGTCTCATTTTCTTTTATGGACTGAGCTCACAGCAACTTTAAAAACAGTGTCTTACGGGATCTGAACTGCAACTTCAGTCAGACACCGTATCATGACAGTAAACTATTTCTTATTTCTGGCAAACACTTTATGACACTATAAAAGTTCAGAAGTTTTTGCTCCCCAGGTAGACTCTCAAAACATTCTATAAATGAAAAGTGAACTCTTTGAGAGCCTGTGTCTGGTAACTATTTGAATCCCAAAATTTCTACTTTATTGGAGGGTAGGTGACGAGGTCATATACCTGATTTTAAAAAGCCCAACCAAGCAAAACCCACCAAACAACCCCCCGCTCCCCACCAGTAACTACAGGTAAAGATGGTGCAGTCATGAGATAAACCAATTAGAATCTTTTCTGATGCTATTTGGTATATCTGACAATTTTGGAGGGAGAGGCTATGGCAGCTTGCCTCCCAAAATAATGGACAATAGAGGAGATGAGTGTTGCCCTGAGGTCTTGGTAAAAGAGCCATTATCACATCCACAAACTAAATGCCAGAGGATGCTGGCAGACCAGTCCAGTCTGCAATCCATTTACATGCTACAGAAGGCAGGTTTTCCCATGCAATATAATAATGTGTAAAACCTGCTGCATGTGATTCCAAGTTCTTCCCTAGGACAAGGACCAAACCACGTGGACCTCTGTTAGTATAAACTTGAAGAATATGTCCATCACAGTCATTTCATAGGGTTCTATAAACTGGCATATAAGTGTGCCTCAGAAACCAAGTACTCAGTAAAAGCATATTAACTTCACAGCTATTATCATATGCAATTAAAACCTTGCACACAAATGACCTCCCACAGACTTCTCCGCATTATCGCCCATAAGCACTCATCTCAAGAGAATGCTAAATTTGAAACTTAATTAATTAAAATCTAAGCACCTTTTCCTATTGATTTACATATTAACATACTCAAAAAGGCATTAGCCATTGTGTAAAACCTTTTGGTATATCAGAGAAAGACTGCTGCTGCTTCAGACTCAAGGTGTCCAAAACTCCCTCAATAATTTCAAGCAGCATCTTTCTGTGTCCAAGAGGCAGTATCTTGATGAGCTACATCATCTCCTTTCTTCCACTGCTACCCCAGTGTTATGAGCCCAAACTCTGCATGTTCAACTAAACTGCTCTTTGAAACAGCTGTACAAAAAAAAAAATGCTGTTAAGGAGACAACAGCTAGTTGCAGCAAAATGCACTAGGAAAAGGTAGTTTTGTGGATTTTAGTGGGGCTTTTTTAATAATAGCACAGCGATATGTAATTAATTACAAGTTTTGCTTTCAGGATAGACAAATTCCCAGTTTGCTTTACAAATAAAGTGCTTGAAATTTGATGCAATTCTTATTAAAGCATCAACTTAGGGCATTCCAGGTTCACACTCAATTCAGACTCACGTAGTGATACGCTGCCAAAGATACAGTTAAGTATTTAAGGGAAAAAGCTGCTTCCCATCAGTTGGGGTAACAGAGAAGATAGGGAATTTCATCAGTGCTTATGTTTAGGAGAAAGCAGACAAGACCTACCTAGGCCAGTGCTGGAGGTTCAGTGAAGCACAGAACTGCTTTTTGTGCAGCAGCCCTAAGTACAGTGATGATGGTTAACACGGGAAGGCAAGAAGGGGCCGTATCTCCCCTCTAGCACTCTAATCCTCTCCACTCCAACACTGGCTTTTCTAAGAACCGTGGGAAGAAACCAAAGCTCTGTGTAATAGTGGAGAAAAAGACGGAAAGAGAGCTACTCCTCTTTTAGACATGCACGTGTGCCCATATGCTAGTGTCGAGGTATGAGGTGGGATGCGGACACAGCAGACAGCTGGTAAGGCCAGAAATATCGCTATTCGGACTGGAACAAAGGCCCCTATAAAGCAATGGGGTCTGCCCACCCCCGGGGCGTAGGGAGCTGGCAGGCACCTCTCCGGCACTCGAGAGATTAGGGAAGGGGTTCCAGAACCTGGGCAAGGGCAGGCTGGGCAGCTGGGGCAGGAGCTCGTGGAAATGCAGACGGGGGTCGGGAGCGCTGAGGGCGGGGGGAG
>VZTN01022261.1:153941-292703 GCA_013400515.1 Erpornis zantholeuca
GGGCCTGACCATCCCCCGCCCCCGCCCCCGCAGCCCCAGCTCAGCAGGAATTCAAATAGGTATTCCCACAACAAATCCTGCAAGAACCTTTGAGCCTCCATGGAGGCCCCTTTCGAGGCAGTGTGGGGGCTGTTCCCTGGAGGATCACAGCTCAAAGAACTTCATTTGCATTGCTCTTTCTTGTGATAACATCATCTACATAGAGTAAGATACTTAAGTCCCCTCTCTGTAGGAAATCAGAGAGTAGAAACCTCCACAGAATCTAGTGGGTTTAACCTGAGACCGTGGGTGGAGCTTAGATTGATGAAAGACTTATATATGGACAATAGGTGAAGAGTTATAGATTTGTAGTTTTGTAAGGTAAAGGTTTAAGGTGTTTTAAGTGAGTAAGAAATCATATTGAGTAAGATAGTGAAGAGTTTAAAAAATAGAAGTGTGATGTTGTAGAATAAGTTAAAAGTTAGTAAAAAATATGTAAAAACATGTAAGTTAAGACATTAGCTAAGAATTACTGCATTGCAGTAGAATAGGGTTAAGATGATATGTCAATAAGTCAAAACAATATATGTGTCAGTATTCTATTAGCCCAGAAAGTTGTATCTGTGGTGGAAGAAAGGTATCTGGGGACTTTTTTCTGTAATGGATGCTCCATTGTTAACGAAGTTTCACAATTTAATGAGACTGATGTGCTTATCTAAATAATAAAACTGAGAGAGAAGAAAATTCCATCTCTCGACTACTGAATGCAACTCCCCAGCAGACAAGAAAATTGATACCTCTCCTTATCCTTTTTGTTTTTTCTGTGTAGCTACAGTGAGAGGATCTTGACGTTTTTGTTTGTGGTTTCCCCTCAAATAACCTCTCCAGTGAAACTGGATGATGTATTATGGCTTAAGAACATCACCTATGTTTCTGACTAAACCAGTGAAAAAAAAATGTGAAAGATTCTCCATCTTCTTTGAAAATCTGAGAAACTAGTGATGTCTCATAATTGATTATTCTCAGCAGAAAACGACTTTCACATTTCACATATGTGAGAAACAAAACTCGAAAAGTCAAAATGGAAAAATCTGGACAGACCTTTGCAAAACAAAACAGCTTGAAGTATTTTCAAGAAAGCTGGAAAGAGATGTCTGCAAAACAACAGGGGAAATGGAAATGAAGAAAGTAACTGCATACAAAGAAAAGAAGACTGAAGGAATTACTGGCCGGGATTGTCAGGAGAGCTTTAAATCAAAAGGTCATTCAGAGCATGTACCCAAAGCTTCTAGACAATTGGGAGGCATTACACCTAGTAAGACACTCCAGTGAGGAAATGAATAACATGGGTGACAGGGAAAATGGTGCAAATCAGCTCAGCAGGTCTCTCCTGGGAATCCGGGTCACCACTGATACGCAGCAACATCTCCAGAGCGAGTGGAAGTTCTGAAGGGTTTTAAGAGCACTGGCAGCTTGTATAAATTATGAATGGGATGCTCTCTTTGTCTGAAACAAAGGCACAGGGTTGGTTTAATAGGACAGGAACAAGCATTGCCTCGACCTTTCCAAGCAGGTCCAAGGTGCAGGTTCATCCTTAGCACATGGAGGGAATTATTTGAGCTGCAGCTCCAGCCTCAGAGCACGAGGGCCGGGTCGAGCGGAGCTGCGGCCCTGAGCCCCTTCCCTTGGCTAGGCAGCGGTTGCCTTGTGCTCGGTGGAAGGACGGGCTTGGCTTCAATCCCGGAGAGCTGCGTGCGCTCCAGCCGTGCCGCCTCCCCGAGCGGAGCATCCGCGGCTGCGGGAGCTGTACCGGCAGCCAGCTCCGGCTCTCCCATCCCAGAACCCGCCTGCTCTGCCGGAAGCCCTGCCTGCCTCTTCCTCCGGCCGTGGCTGGTACCGGGTGGTGTGACCTGCGTGCCATGGGCGTTGGAAAGCAGCCACTGCCCCCTCCCGCCCTGCCCCCTTCCTTCCCTTCTGGAGCAAGCGGGTGCTGGGCTGTGCTTGATGGCTCGGGAGCTTTGCTGCTCTTTTCTCAAAGCTGCTCAGCCCCTGCTGGGCTGGCCAGACTTCCACGCGTTGTCTGTGACGGGAAGGCTGTTTAGAGCTGGATAATGTTTATAAAACCGCAGAAATTAAAAGAAACTCAGTGTCCAGGAGCAGGGCTGAAACTACCCTTTTAAAAGACAAAAAACCCCCCCGAAACTCAACAAAACCAGACATGACTCAGCCCTGAACTGGAAGCTGTGAGCTGTCGCCAGCGCAGTGCTGTGCTCTGGCTAGCGACTCTTTTTGAGAGACAAGGTGTGTTAGCTCAAGCTCTCTGCATTACCAGCACAACTGCCTGTGGTTTGGAACAGTTTTTGGCTGTGATCCCACTGGTTCAGAACGGGGACAGAGCTTGCTTGCCTCTGCCTGCTGAAGACAACGTGGACTTGTTCTGAGTCTGTATTGTTTCTCTCATAATTAGTGTTTGATTAATGCTTTTAAGAAATGTTTGTCTTTTCAATTTGGCTCTAGAGTAGGGCAGGAGGCCCACTCTAGTATACATAGTTTCCTTTAAGCCCAACCTGGCAACTTTTAATTGCCTCTGATATAGGCAGCATTATGAATCAGTCCTGAGTGCTTCTGCAGACAAGCACATTCCTGCAGCAGAGCTCCCCTAAAAAATCCAGAGGCAGATGGAAAAACAGCTAAGGAGTCATTAAATGTGGCTGTTTCTTTAGAAATAAGCTGTAGTAGCAACTCAGATGGGCTCCATAAGCCAGGTACAGGATACAAGTTCACTGTGTGCAGTCTGCAGTCACAGTACACTGAATGTCAGAGAAAGTGTTTTTGTATTGTTGCAGTGTGTTAATGTGTGGATCATCAAAGGTGGCTGGAAGTTCTGCTCAGCCTTCAGAGAGGATAAGATTCTCCTTCGCTGCTTTGAGCCTGGATGTTGCTCCTACCTGTAGGAGGGGTTAGACAAAGAACAGTGGACAACTGGTGTCTGTAAAACAAACCAAAAGGTTTGTAGTAACTGAGCGAATATTTGCGGGCTAACTATAGCTTGATGTTGGATGATAATAATGTAGGCATCAAATGTTAGTGGCTTACAAAATGAGAATAGCACAGTCAGAGCACTCATCACCCCAGCTAATCCACGAACTGGCTAACACATGTCTGAATATAGCAGTGTTGGCTCAGCTGGGAGTTTGAAAAACTGAACAGTGGTAGTAGGCAGGTGATGGGCGGGGGATGTGGTGTCAGCACAACAATGGTAAAGCATTCCGTTCTTAGGCAGAAATCTCTCTGCCTCAGGCCAGCAGCCTCAGGCCTTAGGTTTTATGGTTCTGGGTATCTGATCTATCTGCTGGGAGGCCATGGGGATTAGGAGTGACATGCGCCAAGAAATGAGTTCTTTGTAAGAACTTGTACAGACTAAGATACTCTGTGAGCTAAAAGCAGCACTGCTGTTTTTACTCTAGCTGGCTAGTAGCTCTATGGAACCAATAATAAATGCCACGAAGCAGTATTATTATGTTTTGAGTGCAGGAAATAGAGTGGAAACAGAACACAGGGAAGCAGTTAGGCTTGCACTAGTCCACTAACTTTCTTAGCTTGCCTGGCTAAAGTGATTTTGTTGGAGTTAAAGACCCTTCACAGGCAGGTAGCTGTTGAAATCAGTGACCATCATTTTCCTCTTACAGTGTAAAGGCACTGAAAGAGAGAATGCTCTCCTTACAGTATTTGTTTATGCTCTTCAACCAGCAGGATGTGGCAAAATAAAAGTAAAAAAAGTGTTTTCAGCAAGTTTTACAGTTGCCAGCTAATTCAGAGAAGGTGTTCTCCATAGCAGGTGAAAAGTGTGTTGTAGTGGACATCAGCAGGGAGGAACAAAGGCCAGATAATACCAAGTTAATGACAATAGGAACCTCTAGTGACAAAGCACTATGCACTGGACCAAACAGCAAACGTCTACAAATGACGCACCAGCAGTCAGTGAAGATGGATTTTAAAGTGCTGAATGTTGTTTGGGGTTTTATTTTAAGGTAGCTCATCGTGATAGTTCTGGTTTATGTTTGTGAGGGACAAGGTTGTTTTGTTGTTGCAAAAGTGCTGCCTTAGAAAGGATTTTTAATAACTAGAAGAAATACACCTGCTCCTTAATAGGGATTTTTTAAATGTACATTTTGGACACTTGAGTGCCATGTTATCTGGTGCTGCTTAAAATATGCGTTCTGTTTCTAAGCATAAATACCATAGGCTATGACAGTTGCTATAGCAACTAAGCATCTACTATTAAATAGAACCCACAGGCTGAAAAACCATGTGCAGCCTGCCAGTACACAAGGTATTCGTTTCTTTGCAGTCAGCTAAGTACAAAATTTTCATCTCAGGAGCTAGTCTGTTTCTGATGAGTGTGTTTGTGCTGGTCATGTGAAGACCTTTTCTCCCCCATCAGCTCTACTTTCCTTTGAAACAGTAGATACTGTAAGAACAAAATAGCCTGAAGTGGTTGCAAGCTGAAGAAGTTAATGAATAATTCCTTTTTCATATATTCTTGAACATACATTAGAATGTGGCCTTCAAATCTTTTAGTCCAGATTTGAGCTTGCACCTTTGCTGTTCTGCATCTCCTGATATTACAGTGTTTGTGTCTTGAAACCAGCTTTTCAGAAGGCACCATGCTGTTCCTAGAAGCCATATCCTTGAAAATTACAATACCAGTGGGAAACTAATTTTTGCAGTCATGGCAGACTGAAGAGTTATAATTCAAAAGCACAGTTAAAACTAACAAAACTTTTAGGAATATGTGGTCCAATTATTTATTTTTAAGCTTGCCTTTAAGTTGGTAAGCATTTGGACCATGAAATCTAAGGGGAAAAAGAGAAAAATAAGAACACTGAGTTTCATATGTAATAATAATTCTGGTGGTTGAGACTTCTGTAACAAGCTGTTGACAGCATTAGTAGTTTTACATTTTACAAACCAGAAATGTGATGTTCTTTAGATCCATCATAAATAACAAGGAGAATAAAATTAAGCATCGGTAAGAGAAAATATGCTGATTATAGTAACAAGTGCTTTATCTGCAAATTAAAATGACCCTCTGTGAGCCTTGAAGATTAGAAGTATGTGATGGCTTATTGGAGTGTTTGGATTGTTTCCAAATTTTGTTTGGAATCAGTAGGTTAAAAGGAAAATGTACTGTTGTCACAAATTATTGCTGATGTTGATTTGCTGGTGTCTTAGCAGAATTACATAATCTATAAAAATATAAATTATAGTAGGACCAAAACAACTATAGTTTAATAAGAGTATCAAAAAGTGAAGATAAGAAGTAGGTAAACTAAGGCATGAAAAGGCACATTAAAAATGTGATTTTTTTTCCTAAGGGAATGATTGCTAACACGTGTGTGCCTCGTGTGTTTAAACGGCTAACCCAATTAGAAGCATGACTACGAACACAGGTAACAGCTGTGAGCTGATCTTGTTCTCTGCTCCAGTCCTGCACCTTGATGGAAATGACAGCTTTGACTTTTGTAGCAATAACAGAATGTTAACTCCTGTCTCCTGGTGGTCTTCCAGCAGCCAATGGTTTCCCAGCAATAATTTCAACATGTCTGGTATTAATGGAATAATAAATCTTTAATTGGCGTTACTTACAAATAGCACTGAATGCCAACAGTCTTGGGATGAAGTCGCTGGAGCTGCCATGAGCAGTGGTTCAGGATGATGTGGAGAGTGGTTTGCCAAGGCAGAAAGTGGGGCTCATCAAAAAGTTGTTTAGAATTTGCTGGGTGTTTAGATACTGCATGGGCCTCAGCTGAATGCCTTAGATGGTCTGCCTGCCTCCTGCCACTTATATCCTCTCCAGGGAATCATGGACAGATCCTGGCAAGTTCCATCATCCTCCATTTTTTATTTTAATGCAAGGGAATAGTCTCTTTCTTCCCGTGATTCCCCTGTTTGTTTTCAGTTCTGGGTTGGGGTTTTTTGTTTTTGTTTTTTGTTTTTGTTTGTTTGTTTGTTTACTTCTTGTTTTTCATCCTGGTGGTAGCCATCCTTTGAAAAAGGTTGTGTGTTTCTGCCATATTTGGATAAATATTACAGCCTGTACTTGTGTCTGGCTCAACAGCTATTTGTATGGTGAGGACGAGCACACGGATACACACACACCCCTCTGTACAGACTGTTCTACCTAACAGCAGCACGAAGTCTTACAAAGTGATGTTTACAGGATGTGAACTTCAGGGATATCAGAAGTACTAACGTTTTTTTCTTCCTTTGTGAAGTCCACCATGCCCAGCAGGACAAATAGGGCAGAGTCTGGTGCCCTCTTGTGACTACATTAAACTCCTGGAAAAACATCGTCCTGTGACTTAAAAGCGGTCAAAACTTGAATTACACTGGAAAACAAAGAAATTCATCCCGAACAAAAGCTGGAAATATAGAAAGGAGGAATTAACCTCTCAGTCTTATTTCTGAGATGAAACTTCTGCGTGGTTCAGAATGGAGGCAGTAGACTCACAACTCATATTTCACTGATGTGTTGAATATTTCAATGATATGTTGCTTTCATAAAAGCTTTTCTTTATGCTATTCAGCTAGATATGATACTGAAGGATGGAAAAGTCAGGATTATACATTATATTGCACTACATCATGGAACATTATGCCAAAGATACCTTTCTAAATGAAAAACTCCCCAAATTCTCCAAATTCTGGGGCGTTGAAGTCATTATGATCTGAAGTTATGGTCCAGCAAAAAAAGTTCAGATTCACATTTAGTTTTCTGCAGCCTTCAGGGAGGAGGAGGCTTTGGTTTGATCTCATGTTGATTTCTTTTTAATGGGTTTCAGTATCTCCAGAGGTAAAANCCCAACCAACTTTGCTCAGGAATTTTGCCAGGATTACTCAAAAGAAAAAAAAAAAAAAAAAAAAAAAAAAGATTATTTTCTGGGATTTTTGCTTGTACAGTGTTATTTCTTATCTTGGAATTTGACTAAGAACTTATTCTAGTATCTGAAATTGAATACTAGGAAGACAAAAAGAGAAATATTTAGTATATTTTCCAGCTTCTCCCCTCTCATGAGAGGGGAATATTTCTGGTCAGAAAAGGGAATGACTCATCTTTTAGCAAAGCTAGAAGGGTCCCCTCAGCCTCTCATTAGGGAAAACCCCGTGCTGAGTTATAAAATCACATATACCTTTGAATTCTGCTTCTGTGTAAACTGAAGAGGCCCTCTGACCTTTAGTTTCCCATCTGACACTACAGTCTGCCTGTATCTGCTTCACAGCACAGTGTACCAGAGTAAGATCTCCATTTGTCCTATTCTTGTTTCTGACGAAACTTCAGATTTGTTCTTGGCCTGTCTGGAATCTCCCAACTTTTGTTGGTGGGCCATTCCCACAAGTCAAGACAGCAAGAAGTTGGTGATACTCCCGAGTTCCCTTGTTGTTTAATGTACACTTTCCTTCCCTTTTCCATATCACTCCATCCAGTCCTGAGTTTAGTTTGAGACTTCTGCATTTGTCCCCTTTGGGACACAGCTGTATCTACCAGCTGTGTATCTAATGTCCTGTGTTAAACTCATTGCCTCATCACCTATAAATGTCAAACATACAAGAATAAAAACTAACTGTAGTGGGTATTGTGAGCCTCGTCTTCTTGACTATATTTTAGAAAGGCAATGCTCCCCTGCCCCCAATTAATCAAATAGGTAAGTCATAGTGCTGTTGTCTCAAGTGTGTCAGGCTCCTGCTGTCAGAGACTCATCCCAGAAAACTGGTGCTAAGAAAGTGCTTCCCAACCCATGAAAGTAGTGACAGGAAGAGCTTGAGAGGCAGAGTCCACATTGATAGATCTCCAAGAACTAGAGATTTTAGAGATTATTGCGGGTGGCCTCCTGTGTACAGCAGTGCAATAGTGCTACTGATGTCTTCACTCCTCTACTCAGACAGGTACTACGAGCCTTGTGAGTGTTTGCCCTGAGTATTTCCAGTCTGGAAATCAACTCTGCAGATCAGTATCACTCTTTTCTTTTGAAAACAGCAAGACACCTCCAAACACCAAAATATCACAGTGAGGAAAATTCCAGCAAAATTCCCAAGGGTCTAATGCACATGTTACCAGAAGGAGACACAAAGTTAAAATGAAAGTCTGCATATTTCCTTTTCTGGTGCCTCAGCACAAATAGAAGCAAAAAAGTACTTTGAATGTGACCCTGAAAGTGCTGACTAATTAGAATTTGTGCTTTAATACCTCATATCTGCCTCCACACTATTCACTGCTCCATTGCAATAAGCTCTGAATATGCATAGACACACCTGCTCAAGCTTTCTAGTATCTCCTGTAAGCGGCTGTATTTTAAACTGAGGAGCCAGACAATGCTCAAGGGAAGAAATGTCACATTTTACAGATGGGGAACTGTGATACAGGCTGCGGCATTACTAAGTAGCTTTCTGAACATGGATATTTGCATATTTGTTCAGAACATCTGCAACTTAAGATTTACAAGGCTTTTCAGGACTCTATATATCATACAGCACCCTTTCCCCACAGTATCTCTCTTCTCTGATTCTTCATTGCTCTCAAGGAAATGTTTCAAGACAGACCTTTGAACACAGAGGGGATGCTCTGTGATCATGGGCTGACATCTACAGGCCCTGTCACTGACGGGGGCTACCAAACAGGATGGATCATTGCATGGTGCACTTAGAAGCTGCTCTTGTAGACAATATTCATGTGATGTTTTGTAAAATTTTTACATGTCTTATCATCTCTCCTCAGCAGACTTCCTCTGAAAGGGTGTTTTTTGCTTCCTTACCTCTGAGCATTTCATACAGGATGGAGTAAGAGAGTAACGTCCTAAAAGTTATCAGTGATCTGAATTACAGATGAGACATAACGAGTTCAGAGCCCTACCCTTTCTTACCAATAGCTCATGATGGCAGCTGCTAACATATATTACCAGGGTATTAGTCCGGTTTGGGTTAACAGATTTCTCTTTTTGTGCTTCATATTCTTGTCACTTTGAATCATGAGGCCGTGCTACATCTCTGCTGCAAACAGAAGCGCCCTCTCCTGTGCAAAGTTTCATTTTGCAGGGAAAGAGGGAGTGCAGTGCCACACAAACCACCCCAGCAGGCACTGGAAGAGATGCAGAGGACTGGTAGGTATCACATCCTCTAAACACTGGTTGCAGAAGATCTACTGGGAGATCCAACTCTGGGGATGCTGGCACCTGTATACTTCCCTTCATTCCAAAGGGGTTAAAAAATTATTGCATCTCTCTGATGCAAGTCCCCCCCGCCTTATTTGCTACTGTTAATTTGTGCTGGTTTGCAAATAAGACAGGCATTCCAAACTGTCAGGGAATTTTGGCATCGTTTCACTGTACAGAGGAAGTTTCCTAAACGACCTGTCCCACAGTGTGAGCTGCAGAGACACTGCAGCTCCCACTAAGACAAGCAATTACGTTGTGGATGTTTCTGAAAGCCTGGTTCTGGGTTAGATTTCATCATTCACTACGCCACAGAAATTTGACATTAAATTCTACATGAAAGCAGGGACTGAGGCCAGCTACAGTGTCACCAACTGCAGAAGAAATTTGTCACACATAGAGTCTGAGTTCATTCCTATGGGGTTTTGCCAGTTTGTAGCAAAATTGTAGCAATCCTCTTGTGGCAAAATTTAATACAGAACATGAAAACAGGAATAGAGTTTTATAAGTGAGTTACCCTAAACATTTATTTAAAAAAATTGCAGTCTTCAGATATAACTTAAAATTGATGAATAAGCAAACAAGTCAAATATATCATCTGCAAAAACTAGCTTGGCCAGCTCTAGTTCATAGCTGGAAATTATTCACTCCGTGTTTTACAGTCATACTTAAAATAATAAGCAATGAATTTATCTCCCATGTTCATTATAAATGTCTGAGACACATGTAAAAATAAGATGTTTTATTTATACAGTAGCCCACTCTTCTTTAAGTCAAATGATGGAAGTTATACCTGAGTATATGCTGAGTATAAAAGTGCAATTTTCTAATCCCGCCCCCTTACACTAGTGAGCAGCTTGCCTGCTCTGAGCTGTATGTGTGGAGACCTGGCCATCTAAATTGGGAGGCACATCCTAGGTTCTATACTCTCTAACTTGTCTTATAGCTTGAGCTGAGTTGGGGTTGAGAACTGCAGATCTGCAGTAGCAGATGAACCTTCCTTCACGGCAGGAAGCAGTCCCTGTGGGTCTCCCCTGCAGAGAGGAGAGATGCCCCTTCTTTGGTTGTTCTCCAATAGCTTAATGTCTTTCTTATATTGTGGCTCCTAAAGCTGCACACAGGACTTGAAGTGAAACTGAATCAGTGCAGAGCAGAGCAGGTAAATCCCCTCCCTCGACACTCACTTTTTATCAGAGGAAAAACATCAGAGAGGTTTAAATTGATCAAGGTCAATATCTAACTTGCATCCGTTTCAATCAGGAAGCCTGTACTTCTGGTTTCTTTCTTCATCAGAGTTTGCATTCAGATGATGAAAATCCTGAGGCTGGATTTTCCTGAGGCTGGATGCATGTGCATCTTCAGAGATGAGTCACCAGTGCTCAGGCTGGCAGGGCCTCTTATGAGCCATCTTCTGCTGCTGTGTAATTCTTTAGCAACAGAAAGTTACAGATATTCAGCAAAGTTACATATGTTCAGCACTTTGAAGGTTTCTCCTTGATACCTTAGAGAATTTGATCCCTGGATGCATATAAAAATAGAAATCCAGAATTTGATAATTAGCACCACAACAGAATTTCACGTTTTTCCAAGAAACAACCTCCAATTTAGTATTATGTGGACTGCTTTTGAGGACAAAACCATTTCACAGATAAATACCAGAGGAGTCATTAAATAATTAAAAAAGGAAACATGTAATACATATAATAAATTGAGAATATATAATTTTGGCATAATGGTTCTTTCCAAAAGTTTAAGAATATATAAGAATAAAACATAATGTACAGAAATATCTATGGCAATTTTAAGATATTGAAAAGTATTTTATTTACATTAGGACTGGTTAATATTAATTGAATGCAGAAATGTCAACATCAAGTTCAACATGTCACAGAAAAACACCACCACAGATGAAATGGAATGATGCTGTGAAACACTCTACAAACTCGTACTCAAATTGATTTATGATCTCTGTCTGTTAAATCTTATAAAAATGTGAAGAAATTGCTTAGATAAACATTGCCAGATTTGTATCATTCTTATTTTTTAAATTCTTGTTTGAAGACACAAGGAACTACTATCAATAAGTTATTCATAATAAAAGTGGCAGCAGCAACAATGAAATTTGCCCCAGCATGTCTGAGGGAGTTCCCAGCTGTGGGGAGGAAAGGCTGTGCTCTCCAGACTGCCAGCCTTCCACACCATCTATGAGCCTACCCACATCTTCTACAGACTCCTACACAGTAAAAGGGGGATCAATAACAAAAGGGAAGGGCTTAACTTTGTCAGAAACGAAACATGAGTTCAGAAAACATTTGGAGATGGCATAAAAGCAGTCCCTGACTCCACTTGGAAATGTATACATTTTCTTTATATTTCACTGCATTCTAGATCTTACTGCAAAACAAGTAAAATTTACTAATTGTAAGGTATTAGAATCAGGCATTAGAATTGTACATTTTAAGAATTTCAGGGCAGTGCAGGATCTTGACTACTTCAGCAGCTATACTGTTGGTCTGTGCTATCAGGCCATTGTTTTGCCCTCTAATTCTCCTGGAATGTGTGACGTAGCTGAAGACACACACAGAAGTATGAGGAAAATGTTCAAGGCTCTCATTGAAAGACTTACACATTTTTAATATTTTCCAGTGGTTAACCATGAACACTCACAGCAGAGCACATCTCTTAGAACTTGAACTTGTACCTCCTCAAGACGTAAAAACTTCAGCCATAAGAATAGTACATTGCTGTCCTCAGCAGTGCTTTTTAAAAATTTTGCTCAGAAGATAAAACTGGTTTTATTTCACATGAGAAAAAGAGTCAGTCAAAAAAATAAGCTTTTAAGATCCCATTTAAGTCAAAGTAAATTACTTAGTTTATTCCACGTATCCTTAGCAAAGCAGTATTTTCACCAGTTTATTGTAGGAGACAAACAGAAATGTGAATTGTTGCTCCCATAGTGTCTGCAAGGAGTTGCTGGCCCATGCAGGACGTGCAAGATGATGTCAGCATGTAAAGACTTGTGTCCTGCAGCTGGCATTGAGAACTTACTTGTTGCAGCAGCTACCAGCTAGCTCTCACCTTCCTGGTCTCTGCCACTAGGACAGGTCTCCTGAATGTTGGATAAAACTATTATTTCTTTATTTTCATTTCTTTGGTCCCCTTCCTCTGATTCTTTTGGCCTTTCCAATTTTTTGCTCTCAGTACTGTGATTAATGGATGATTTCAGCTTGGATGAGTTCAATCTCCATCTTCTCAGGCTGCTATAACAGTCTTCTCTGACATTTTCACTGACCAGCACATAGATGATTGGATCAGCAACAGCGTTTGCAGTGCATAAACACAGAAACACTGTAAAAACTGGATATATCTTCTCTTCAAATGGACATGGGAAGTCCGGATGAGACAGAAAGTATATGGTTCTTGTTATGAGCACAACATGGTATGGAGCAAAGCAGAACAAGAAAATAACAATAATGGCAATAGCCAAATACTTCACTTTGGCTTTCTGGTCATGAGTCAAGCTGCTTCTTTTTGTAGTTTGGAAAATTTTGTAGTTTGTAAAAATAAGGATTATGGACGGTATGGTAAATCCAAATACGAATCTAGCAGCGTTTGAAGAAGCGAATAATATGGTAAGGGGCACTGTCTCAAAGCAGGTTGTCCCATTTGTTCCATTTGTCCCATTTGTCTCATTTGTCTCATTTGATATTAGAGTATCATTTTCCATGTAAAATATTGGACTGTAGATTACTGCAGCCACAGCAAAGAGAGAACAGACTATTATGATGGCCTTTTTCTGTCCTCTTATCCCCCTTGATTCCAGAGAATATACCAGTGCCATGTAACGATCCACAGAGATGCAGCACAAAAGCAGAATGCTGATGTAGATATTACAGAAGAAGATGAATCCTGTTATTTTGCAAATAGCGTAATCCATGGTCCAGTTGTGCCCATTTTGCACATAGATAATCCATAAAGGCAAGGTACTTAAATACATCAGCTCACACAATGATAAACTGAAAATGTAGATGGCAACTACTTTTTTCCTCTGGATTTGTACAAACGTAAGCAGAGAAGTTAAGCAATTTGCTGGAAAGCCTATAATAAAAACAATGCTGTAAACAGCAACCAGAAGTGTCTGGCCATCTTTGTAGGGAAATCCTGGGCAACTGCAATTACAACTTTTGTTTGGATAATTTTCCATTATTCTTTTTCCAGATGGTGTTTCCTGAGAATGAGAAGACAAAGCGGAAAGTTAGCGCTGCATCACTTAAAGTGTGTCAGTAAAGGTTATGGTCCCACAGGTACCAACTGGACATGCCAGTGGAGCAAGTGGGATGGGGAGTGTTTGAAAGGTGCCTCCTCAGACAGAAACTGAGAGGGTCACATCCCTTTGCCTCCAAGAACTGGACTGGATTCTGGTGGTTATGTGGGAGCTCTCTCAAGGGGAATCTGAAGTTTTGTTCCTGGACATAAAATCATTCATCTCCTTTCTGTCAGTTCCCATTCTAAAATCATATTGTAAATGCTAAAACCCCCATCATTCCTCATGCCATGTGTCACCTACACCCAAAATCTCACAGGGGAATCAGCCTACAAAAGTAAGGTAGATTACTATGAAGTTGTAGAGAAGTTTAGACATCTTTGAAAAAAAAACTGGATTCAGTACTGTCCCATCTTAAGAATGACTGGAGAAGAGAATCCTCACTGCTGTGTGGAGAAGATGGCACAGTACTCAAACCAGTGACAGGACCTGGAGGGAATGGCCTGAAGTGGTGCCAGGGGAAGTTTAGGTTGGATATTAGAAAAAGGCTCTTAACCCAGAGGGCAGTTGAGCTGGTGTTGACTTAGAAACACAGTGGTTGCAATAAGGGCTGGTGGTGACCCATGAGTTTTTTGCTGCCTCTGAGCATCTGCCACCTTTGGCAGAGGAGGAGGGGTCTTTTCTGGGCCACCTACCCAACTGCTGTGTAGAGTGGATAAAAAGAGTGCTTGATTTCAGGGTCAGCAGTGGTTCTCTGCCCAGACCTCATCAGTGAACTTGACAACAGCTTGTCCTCCAGACATGCCTGACTGATGTGAGAGCTTCTGTACAACTGCACACCACAGAGGGTCTTGGAGACCTCCCATTCTATGGTAAAGCACAACAGGTGAGTACAGCTCATAGTCAGGCAGATGGTGACAGCCGGGGCAAGGACATGGTACAAGTCACAACTCTGTTGCTCATCAGCTTGTCTACCCCACCCATCTCAATAAAAACACCTTCAGGAGTGGTTGAGGGTCCTCTCTCCTCCCTCCTCCCAGCTTTGCACACTTCTCTTGATCCCATGTTTGTCTGAATATTCTCCTTTCTGTGTGGTTTCCCCCAGAGCAGTCAGTGATGGTGTAGGGCAGGAAGTGGTAGAAGAGTTCTGTTGAGACAAGGCCCCCAATGTTTGTCTTGCCTCCTCCCCTCCCACTTCTGCTCCGAGTCTCCTTCCCATGCTCAGCACCCGGGAGGGAGCCTCAGGAAGGAGATGCCTGTGCCTTTCTAAGCTACCTGCCTGGAGCTGGCATTTTTCCTTGGAATTTGGCATATGGACTAAGCCACTTGGGCTGGGGCTGAGCCAAAGAGACCTTCACCCTTAAATGGCTGTCAGCTGCCAAGCGCGATGCCTCAGCTGACAAACTGCAGCCACGGATGTGGATTTACACTCTAGAGAAAAAGCAGGTGCTTGAAGACTGTCCTGAAGCTTTGGCCTGTCAGCTTGGAAGCTTGTATCCTGCCCAGTAGGAATGCTCTAAGTCCCAGCCCAATATAGGGAAGGAGGAGAGGAGGCCACCGTTTGCTCCACTCCTCACCTTCTCCAGGCTCTCAGCCCTGTCCAGGGAAGAGTCTTCTCCCACTGGCCACTGCATCCACCCCCAGTTCGGAGCTTCACTTGCCTTCACTCAGTTCTCCAGGCCTGCAGAGGGGTTTCCCCCTCAAAATGAAGATCACAAAGCAGCACTCAGACAATTTATGGAATTTCTCCTGGTGACATTGCCCCTTGTGTTGACACACCCTTAAGGGGAAGAAAGTAACACCACAGTCCACCCTGTGACTAAAGTCAACTTCTCTGTGCTTGTACACCCCTCTTGAATTGAAAGCACATTTATATCTTCTCAGACCTTTAGAGTTTAATAGTTTGATGCTTGGCTCAGCCCAGAAGATTCCCAGTTCTGTCTTCCTCTGGCATGTTGAGGCTAACCTGCATCTCGAATATTAATTCAAATGAAAACCAGTAATAATTACACAGAAGAAAAAACTATACACCATTTTCTATTAATATTTGTAATGATCAGTTTTGTTTTGGACAGCAGAACTCAAGAGATATATCACACCCAGCAATTTTCAAGCATTTATAAAGGGTCAAATGTAGCAATGATGACAAGGATGAGCAATATCCAATAATGCATTTGTGAGATACAAACTGTTTCAATGAGTTATCTTTGTTGCCCTGCATTTTTCAGTGCAGCAAAGCCTCTCCAAAATAGCTGCTTTCCCCTTTCTTTGGCCTATCCTGATATGCTAGATCTCACCAACCATAACTAAGTGTTACTCAGCAGGTACTGGCTGAGTTTTGCATCCACAGCTCAATGTGTTTCTGTCAGCACTCTGAGGCTTCTTGCTCTGTGGGAGTCACTGCACGAGACAAACCACAGTTATCATGTGCATGTTTTTCACCTTCAGGATATACAAAACGTCTTATCTTCCAGGACAGAGACATCACCTCTGGGTCAGAAAGCACCTGAGCACAAATCACTGGAAGATGGGGTAATCTGCTAGGAATTTGCTGCATGCCTGCTCTGTATTTACACTCTTCCATTTCTAGTGTTCTTGTGTTGTGTCCACACTGTTAGACAAATAGATAATTACGTTTCTTACTCCTAAAATGCAGTGGCTCCTGCTGCTCATTTGGGGCTGTTGAATTAATCTTCTCTCAAGAAAAGTCTTCTCAGTAACACTGAAGTGTAAAAAAAGGGAGAAGTGAAAACAAGCAGGAAAGCCAAAGGCTTTACTTGGCTTTTTTTTTTTTTTAATTTGTGTATGAACTGTTCATGTGAAACTGTTTAAATTTCTAAAGGAGAAGTTGCAGTGATAAAAATAACCCCTATTAGAAAAAATTAAAAAAGAAAATTACAGATATGGCTACAAGGAAGAGAAGGATAAGTCAAAAAAAGCACAATAGTTGGACAGAGGCTGGTTGCAAGTCTTTGGATTAACTCACCTGAGATACACAGGGTGAGAAGAAAAAAAGAGGACACTGTAAAATCCATAACATGAGTACAATTACATGAGCAAAGCACATTAATTTATATTTTTGTTTATTTTCTAATATTTTTCTGATCATCCATCTCTGCCAGGGATTATTGTTAGAGCTCAAAGTTTAGAGGTGTTTATGTGGATATTAGGAACAATTTAAAATAACCACTATGATGGTTAAAATGAAAACAAACTTTCCCTTCACACTTTCCTCCCTGTCTCCAATATCTGTAGAGGAAAACAACCTGCATGTCTTAAAGCATAAATCAGCTTTCAGTGAAAGAGGATACGAGTTCTTCCTGAGGGGTTTTGTGTGCTTTCCGTAGTAGAATGTGGTGCTGGAAGTATTTGACACAAGGGTGCCAGCAGGATGTCAGATGGACACTCAAATCTAATATTGAAACGCATCAGTTCCCAGATGTGACATTTATGCTGCCTACAATGCTCGTCACCAGCAATGTCACTCCTCCAGTGTCTGAACCTGGGCTTCTCCTTCTCATGCAGAACTTTCACTACCTGCCTGTAAATTATCAGCCAATAAACTTTTGTCTCTCTTAACTTGAAAGTGAGAAATTGCTGTGGATTATTGGCTCTGCTGTTCTTGAAAGTAGGAAAAATGTTTACGGTGTCTTTGAACAGAAATAGATCATTGCTCATTTCCCCAGTGAGTTTGGGCAAATGGGCCAGTGAACTGCTTTTTTTTTTTTTTTTCCATTATGAATAAAGAAATTAGCAGGGGAAGTCACTCCTATACACAAATCTCAGCATAAAAAGGAGAAAGAGCCACAGCTCCAGTTGGTTACACATCAGACCAATCATTTTTACTGACACACACCACATAGCAGGACTTGAAGCTGTACAATTTGAAATTTGAACATAAACCCATGTATTTTGAAGCAACATAATTTCAAATTTGAATATAACATATGAATATATAATCTTGACACTATATAGTTTCAAAACCGTGTTTAGAAAAAAAGTATTTTAAAGCCATCCTGGGAATTCAGCCTGAGCACAACTCTATCCTAAAATACCATTCTTCCACTGATGAAGCAGGTAACCCCTCTCTTGACTAGTGCTGGTTAAAACAAGTTATGGGGCATATGTAGGCTGAAAGCAGCAAGACCTTGGGATTAGTTATACAGCCTTAATATTTAATTCTATACTGCAGACATGAGATATAATGCAGATATAAGCAGTCTTTTAAAGATATTAAAATAAAGATGATATTTGGTAGAAGACAGAAGTCATTAATCAATTGCCTTTCAGGAGGGGAGGAGCTCAGCAATATTTCCTAGTGAGGGAAAGATACTTGATTTGCCTCGTGATAACACTGTTCATAGACATGGACTCTCAATGACCGTGGATTTTTAAATATCTGTGTGCAGGTTTTTACATGAATCTACACATCCACTTCCCCCTTTCCACGATCTAGAAATCCCACAGTAGTCATAAATGTGCTAGTTTGCTAAAATGAGCAGCTGTGGTATTACTAAGGGGAACTGTCATAATTCAGGTTTGACAAAGGCCCCAGGTTAAGAAAGTGATCCTTCCCTAATCTGGGTGTCCTAGTGCCATGTTACACTGCTTGGAGAGGAACTGCACAGGAGAGAAGAATGTCTGGTGGGTGGGAGAGAAATACCTTGATGAAACATCCTGATACTGTTTAAGAGCACATTATTCAACATATATAAAAGTAGGTAAAACTACTTAAATGTCTTACATTGTAGGTAGGAGAAGTTCACCGGTGAAAAATAGACCCAAAATTCCACCTGTACTGGAGGACTTTTTTCTCCAGTCTCATGATTCAAAGGCTGTGAGTCATGATTTTGGGACTTTGGACCTAGCAAAGTTTCTCAGTTGTCCCTGAGAGCATCAGAGTGCAGCTGCTGCAGGGCAGATTTAGTGCCTGGTACCTACCAGCGTGTATGGAAAAGATCCCAGAGCCAGAATGGCTCCATGGCCAGGAGAGGCATCAGGAAGCCCAGAAAAGCTGTCATAGATTTGAGGGTAAACTCTAAAGCTTGTCAAGTCTAAAGGCTGAGGAAAATGTAGGTGTTGGAGCAGCAGCAGTGAAAGTGAGCAGCTGAGAGTGGCCTTGACATTGGGGGCTAACTGCATATGGCTTCTGTTAAACAAGTGGCTCATTTGCAAACCCAACTGACCACACTTTCTTACTGGTTCATGCTGGAGCTACAAAGTTTTGGAAGAAGAGGATGAGAGATGAGATTCCCATTCCTCTCTCCTGCATCAGGGTGCTCATGAATGCTGAAACACAGCCAAGTGCCAGCAGATTTAGCAGCAAGAGCTTACAAGTGGATGGATACTGCACTGGATTCCCAAAAGAGCAGGCTGGGATGTTGGAGAACAGCCTAGATTATCAGGGAACAGGCTGTTTTGACAAGGTGAGGAGGTCTGGCTATGCTGGCACACTGTTAGAGGTAAATGTGTCTCACTGCGAGGTTTAAGGAAAATCCAACCTCAGGCAGCTGAACAAAGGAGCACCAAGACCTATGTCCAAACCCATGGGTGTACCCCTTAATAAGGGGTGCTCTGTTTTCCTTTAGATTTTAGGATTTCCTCAGCAGCTACTTATGGATATCTTCCTCCTTAGTCTTGGCCTCCAGGCCTTCAAACAGGAAACTCCTGCCAAACCTTTGGCACCTGCAGTTATAAACACACTAAGAGCCACAGAAAGGTCCAGTCTAGAGCCATGTCCACCCCAAACTACTGTGACTCCAAGTGGGAGTCACCCCCATCTCTGGGGTGGCAATTGTTCAGCTGGAGTTGCTGGAGATTCCTGGACTGAGTTCATGCATCTCACCCTTCAGTGAACACCAGCTCATGGCCATGTGTGACAGCTGGACCAATGCATGGCATTAAGAAAGGTCTTCAAGTCCTGAGCAAGCAGAGGACAACCACAGCCACCCCATGGCCGACAGAAAGACTTGTTCCTGCTAGGAGGAGCATCGTTTGCAGACCTGTGAAGGTGGCATCTCATCATCTCCAGAGCAGGTGAGATGGTCAGCCTGGGAGTGGCATGGCCAGGCCTATAGTTTGTGCCATCCCTTGGCTAGCCCCTCTGTGCTCCTCTCAGGCCTCTGTTGCTGCCACACAAATCCAGGGCAGTGTTGTAGCAGAGTTGATGAGAGTTTTAGTGACCATTCAGTTATCCTACCTTGTGGTAAGTGGCTTTGCTTATTTAAATTTGGCTGTGGGTTGTGGCTAGCCAATGGCTCTGCTTGTTTTCCACATCTTAGTTTGTTTTTATTAATGGTCAAGGGTTTTGTCTGACCACAGTGTGGTCCTGTGTGCTGTTGGCTTGTCAGTGCTGAGTTCTGCCCAGGCTCTGTCCTTCTTTGCTGACCCGGTCACCTCCTGCAGCCTGTCAGCACCTGGCTCTGTCTTTCCCTGTGTGTGGTTTCTGCACTGCCATGGTTCATTCCTGCCTTTCACCATCCTGCTGCTGCTGCTTTTCCTCCCTCTGTCCCAAGGCAGAGGTTTTCAAACCGCTGCTGTCCCAGGAGATTCACAAATGGTAAATCATACATCTTCTGTTGCTCAAGCTCCTGGAAGTCAGAGGATGCTGGACCAGAGGCAAGTGTCCAGTGCCACAAGGCAGTGACACTTGCAGAGAATATTTATTCATAACCAAACACATCTGATTAAACTCCCAAACTCACGAGCCTCCCCTCTTCCTGCACTGACACCTTCACCGCAGTCATTACAGGGGTCACAGGCTCTTTCTGCAACCCCACAGTGTGTTTGTCTCTTTCATCCCTTGAAATCCCCCAGTCAGAGCATGGGTTAACCGTGCTGCAAAGAGTGAGCACAGATAGGATGGTTTCTCTTTGCCAGGAGTAGGAAAAATCAAAAATAGTGTTGAGTTTTGTGACAGCAGATGGACTCTCCCTGATGGGGGTCTTGGCACTGCTGTTGTGGGTCTGTACAGAAACTGCTGTGACATGGGAGCTGCACTGCTGTGGTGGTATCATCAGTACTAAAGATGTTGCTGGGGAAAAAACAGAGCAGAGTTGCCCAAAACAATTTAATGATCTGTCAGACTTGGGCTCACTGACAATGGCTGTTACTTACGAGTCTAGCTAGTGTCATCTCAAAACCGTTCTACTTTTGTCTAAAGTGGATGTGTCTCAGCAAGCAGGATTTGTAAAGCCTTGTGAAAATCACAGTGCTGTCTTTACTTGAAACAACCCTATTTTTAACAGAATGCCTACAAATGGTATTTAACAGTGCTCTGAACTTAGATACAAATATTTCCTCCTTCTCCATTTACCATGAAACACAATTTCTTTGTTCCTTTTCGTCCTACGATTTGCTCTCAACTAATTGGAGAACTTCCTTTTCCTTTTTGACATCTGGGTCACCTCCTGTGGGTACCTACTCCCGTACCACAAGCAGGGCTCCCCTCTTAGGGCTTTAGTGATGCCAACAAAAACTGTGATGCTCAAAGATTCCTCTTTGCATGTACACACATCTCTGACGTCTCTGTAAGCCCACTCACTTCTGCTAAATCTGTGGTGTTTTGTCTGAATCCTCATCTCTGATCTCTTCTGGCTCTTTATACATCTACCACAATGAGCATCTCATTCTTTTTTGGACACTCAGGGTCTACCCTGGAAGTTATTAATGTAAAAATCCCAGTTAGTAGGTATTTCCCAAAGCATCCTGACACTTGACAGCAGTGCTACTTGTGTGAGCACGGTGAGGCTGTAAGATCAAGGTCTCCCCAAGAGGCTTGGGAAATACTGAACCTGAAAGAGCTGTTTGCACTTCCAGGCAGAAATATGAACAGAGGGAGTGCCCAAATCAAACTCTGAGACTTCTTTAAACATAGTGTCCTGCGTACAGAACTTTGGAAAACTTCTCAGAAGAAAATCAGTCTTGCCCATTATCTACTAAGGAGCAGAATAAGTGGGGAGTTTTTTGTTTTTTTCCCCTACACACTTCTTCCCCACAATGAAGTTACTGGAAGCTAAAGAGCTGCCAGTTAAGAGGCAGCAGCAGATCTAAATGGGATTATAAGAAGGACAGGTTTAAAATAAACCCAGATGCTCTTTGGTCATTGGCAAAGTAGTCAACACTGAAAATATTTGACAAAAAGAAAAAGTTAATTCTAACTACAGTTAGTCTTCACATTCCTGAGTGCCAGAGATCAGCAGCGCTGATGAATAAAACGTGGAGAAAAAGAGGGAATGTAGTGTATCCAATTAGTCACTATAGACCAGCAGGTAAACTTGACAATTAAATGCCTGCGTTGCTTTTCCAGCAGAGTAAGGATGAGAGGAAAGGCCGGATGTGAATTCTCCTCAAAAGAAACCCAGCATTCATATTTCTATTAAAATTCTGTATTCATGCTTCATGCACTGCAGTAATAGCTAAAGCTAACCTTACAGCAACCTCTATTCTGCCAAAATCCTTCAATCCTAATAATCATCTATCCCTGACTGGAACTAAAGTTGATTTCTAAGTGAAATAAGTTTTTTATAGGAAAGAGAATTTGTAAGGAAGACAGCTAGGAAGAACTGCATCAACTGCAATTAATTAATACCCAGAACATTTATCAGTCACGAGGAGATTTAGACTGGTGAAGCATCAACACATACTGCAGTTGTTGAGCACAAACACCTGGCACGGAGAAACAGTGACCAAAACAGAACACAGGAAAATGTTGCTAAATAGAAGCAGTGCCTCAATGCCTTGGCTCAGAGATGGAACACTTACCTTTTGGTTTTTTTCCTTTTTTTCTTTTCTCCCCCTGGTTTTTGCAGAGGAGACGAGGGAGTGCTCCAGCCCGTGCTGTGCTCAGAGGCTGCTCTGACAGAGCTGCAAGGAAGTAGCTGCTGATACCACGTGAAGCTCGAAGTGCTGTGAGACAGAAGGAGTTCTGTGGGCACAACTCATCCAACCCCCCAAGTGTGTTTCTTTTAGTTGGGTGTGCACAGGAAGCAGAGGTTGCTTTCAGTGTCAGCAGAGCACCTAGGAGACAAAGCAGCCTTAAAAAATAAAGTGTTTCCTGTCAGATTCTGTCACTTGCACAGGGGTGGGAGGTTGTTTTTTTACTGCCAGACCCTTGTTTGGGTTCCTGCTCTAGGTGTGCGCCTCAATCACTGTGCAAACATGCCCTGGAGGGACAAGGGACTAATGAACTGCCCCAAGCTGTGTGGCTCCTCAGGAGCAGGGTGCCTGCAGGAGGTGCTTATCCCGTATTCCTACAGTGGAGGAACTGATGCCTTAAATGACTACCTAGAAACAGAGACTAGACAGGAATAAAGGAATAAAGGAGGGATTTATTTGAAAGGCCTTCAGAGGTACACTCTGGGCTCCAGAGGGTCCTGCCTCAGTTCATCCCGAAGTGGATGACAGGTCACGAGTTCTTCACACTTTGATATCAGCATCAATTCCCCAAGCAGAACCCAGCCAAGGATGGAATTTCCCCAAGCTTGCCTCTGTCTCCCCAAGATGAAGGTTTACAGTTTTTCAGCCTAGGACAGTCTGGATGTCCTTGGAGAGCTGGAGAGGCTTTGTTCTGTCTGTGTGAGCATGAGAGAACAGCACTGAACGAGCTACAGGAAACTTCAGAATTACACTAGCAGTACAGGATTTGAAAAGTATAAAAGTTAAAACCTAAGGCATCAATGATTCCCTCTCTGGGTGGGACACATGAACTCACCTGAATATGTGTGAATTGGCTGGGTATTGAAAAATGTGAAACGGTATTAGAGCCCAATAAAGGGAGTGGTGATAGAAGGGAGAACCTATTCTGGTGCAAGTTGGGATAGAAAAGGCTGAGAATGCTAAAGAAGATTAGATGGCGGTCTGAGCAACTTCTAGAAGAAGAATAATTCAGCTGCAGTAGTTCCCTAATGGCAAAGAGCATTGATAAGGAGGATATGATCTTTACCAAGTGCCCTAGTTCAGGCTTTACATGAAGGAAGAAGAAATCCCAATGTTATGTTGCCAGTCTAGACCTTGTTTGTAAGACCTGTTCCACGTGTTTTTGCAGATGCTGTGTGTCACTCAGTCAAAGTTAGTTATGACTAGATTTATTAAGTTTTCAGGCAACTTCTCCATAAACTTCTACCAATTCCACTTGCAGTGAGGTGCTTACAGGACCCCATGAGGGTCTGCCAGTGTTTGCAGGCTGCTGAGGGCTAAGGTGGAACAGGATGGAACTGGGTGGCAACCTGAGGCAAGCAGAGAACTGAATTTACTTTTGGTATCTGTGTTGAAAATGAAACATTTCTTCTGAAAATTAAAGAAATGCTTGGTATGTACTTTCATTCTGAAAGTGAAAAAGTTACTTCTGTTCTGCTGGAGAAAATTTCTGGGGACAGGTCTTTCTGTAAAGAGCAATTTATTCTCAGGAACCAGAAGGAATTGGGAAGGGAGAGGATGAAGAGGAAAATAGGTAAAAATTCTGTCTGTACCAGCTCAGCCCGACTGGACATAGTGCTGGAACCAGTCTGTGCAAAATACATGATTTTATCCTGGTCCTTCTCAGTGTAGAAATCAAACCCAAAGGAAAGCACAAAGAATGAAGGAATAATGTTTTTGAGATGACTAGACCTGATTTCTCTTTGTAGATGACCATTCTTCATTCAGAGCTGTGCAATAGAAAAGAGCAGAGTGCTCTCAGACCTGAAGAACTGGAGTTTTCACAGAGACCAGTGGGCTCCTCTGTGGTATTTGTGATGTACCAGTTCACAGTCCCCATTTGGCTGCAATCAGCTGTGGGGTCAAATACCTGCCCGATTATGCTCTCCCTGATGCTGGGTTTAAGATAGTCAGAGACACATTTGCATTGTCCAGCTAGATTTTATGATGAAACTTTGAAAATTGCATGGACCTCCATAGAGAAATGAACGATGACACATCTCTGGCCCTTGGTCTTGCAGTCAAGACTTGAAAAATCCTACTATTTATCTTCTTTGTGCTTCTCTCAGTAGTGCAGCCCCAACTGACATCACCCACAACCATTTCCCTGCATGATGAAGTCTGATCCAAGATTTCATGCTGGAAGATGCTTTCAAGAACTTTTGACAAGATCTTCTGTGGCTGGAGATGAACACAGAGCTAGAACTTCTGTGGGTGGAAAAACCAAACCAAACATTTCAGGTAAGTTTACTCTGGTTTTGGTAGAGATAATACAAGCAGTACAGCAATATAAATTCTGGCCCAAGCCATATTATTCTGATGTCTTACCCAGGCAGTAAAAAAAGATCAGATGAAGAACCATTTAAAGCAGAGTGCAGAAACTCTCTGGCCAAATCCAGTTGGAGTAAATGGAAATGTTTCTTTTCACCTCAATGAGTTTAGATTGAGTATTTGAGAATATTCCTTTCTACCATTTAATTTCTGGGTCCTGTTTAGCTAGTCGCCTTTAAGGTAGCATGTTAAACAAGATGCATATGAGATGTCTTCTATGCACTCTTCATCATTTTAATATTGGGGTACTGTAACTGTCCAAAAAGTAAGAGAGGAAAGAGTCCAGTCTTGTTTTAAGTCAGTTCTGCATAACACAAAATTATTTTCACAGGATTTTCACAGCACTGTGATAGAGAAATTGCTTGTGCACCAATGGCCAGTGAACAGAAATAACTTTGGAAGTCTTATGGCAACCAATGAATTTGGGAGACTTTTAGACTTGAGTTTTTCACTCCCCTTTTCTTTCATTTAGAAACTATCAAGAGGAAAGATGGCAGGATATTTCTCTGTTCCACTGCATATGAAAATGCTCTGTGTTAATGTTATCTTCCCCTGGTCATGACCAACAAGAACCTGTAAATGGAGGAAATATTAGATCATCTGCCTCTCCTTCCTCCACCTGCAACTGAATGCAGTCATGGTCATATAATGCAAAAGATTATCCAGGAAGACAATTTTGTACAGTCATGCCTCTTCTTTGTAGGTAACTGAGGTTCATTTTTCTTGGAAAATGATAGAATATGGCTTTAAATTTGCAGCATGGGAAGTGAGGAAATTAAAACTGTGTCTTGAAGTACAGGTCTTGGTAGTAAACAGCCAAATGTCTGTCTCTTCTCCTGTTATTGGGCAGTGCACTGAATGGGGACAGAGCTGCAGACATGTCTGGGGAGTGCAGCACGTACAGGATGGCAAAAAGGACTTTCTTAATTGTAAGCAAGGCAGGAAAGTGCCCAAGAGTCTCTCTAGGACAGCAGTGGCCAGGGGCTAAGAAGCACTGAGGAGTGAATTCTGCTCTGGGCTCTGCTCTGCCAAAGCACTGTATGAGTGCCCCTGCACTGGTGTGATCCACAACTGTGCTTTCCAAAGGATCTCAGTACCTTGTGGCTCAAACTTGGGTTGTCTGTGACAGTGGCTATGATGTTCTTGGTCTGGGTCAAGAACAAAAGCCAGCCAGAGTGCTTTTTTTCAGTCTATATCAGGATCAACCACAGGTTGGATCCCTCAGGCCAGAATGTGTTAAACTCTGCTAAAATATAGTCACATCTTCCTCCCAGCCACTTCCTGCTTGCAGAGTCTTCCCCTTACACAAGGTGTGTGCACGTGCCACCCTGGCAGCCAGGCCATCTGAGTGACAAAACCACTGAGCTCAGCCCAGCCCAGAGCTCGCACAGATTTCTGGCTGACTCTGTGTAGTGAGCTTGTCTGCCCTGTGGTTTTTCTGTCTGCCTTCTATCAGAGGATATTTTCCCCTGAATTTGTCTCAAACCAGGACACCCTGCACACCCAATCCATAGTGTGCAGTCTGTAGGGAATGCAGAAGCCTTCCAGTCTTCTGCTGGAAATGAGAAGTGGGGCTGTCAGTCGCTAAGATTTTTGATTAAGTGGCTTTCCTACATGTGATGGGTGGGATGACAGTCAGATTCCTGCTGCTTAGTCAGGCTGCATATATGCTTGCATCTCATGTCTGTATTGGAAAGCCCTCCTGCTTTAAGTTTGCCTGTTTTTGTGAGTGGTGTGTAGAAATTTGGCTGTTCTCCTTTTTCACTGGTGCAGTGATGTACTGTGTGCCTCAGGGGTGGAAATCCTCTAAGTTGAATATGTGACTGATCATGCCCTCATCAAAGAAAGGTCTCTCACTCTGAAGAGAAAAGCCCTATCATGTATGACAGTCCTACCCCATCACGCACTGGGATTAACACATTCCCCGTCAGGAGCTCGCTGGCAAAGTGCAGCTGGGTGTCACACAGAGCTTCTGAGAAACCTTTGACACCACTGACTTCTCTGGGGCAACAACAGCTTTGTCCTCTTTGTGGTAAGAGTGGAGAGGTGCCGCTCTGTACCTTGGAGTCCTTGGGATGAGGTGGGGTTATATCTAACAGCTTCTTTGGGACACCCTGCTGCCAGTGGTGCTGCCAAAGCTGAGACAGCGAGTGTGCTGCTGCAGCTCAGCGAATTTGGCTCCATGCTTTGAACTCAAATCTCTGAATGTGTGCATCCCCAAGCATCCCAGCCCATCCATTTTGCCCTTTCATTCAGCTCCAGCTGTTGGAATACAAGGCAATGGAAAACATAAATATAATTGGTTAGCGGACACCCGTCGCTACCTGCACAGCAGGCTTGGCTCTGCCGCTCACGCCGCATGTGCACCCTTGTGACAGATATGTCTGGCTTTCTTTTCTTGTGAAAACCCCTCCTTTTACTAGGAAACTCTAACACCCACAGGGGTAGAAAGGTTACAGTTGTTAGTGCGTGGGAGGAAAAGGGTGCCGTTCAAAGAATACTCATTTAGAATTTTTTACAAACTCAAAGTGGCTGCCAAGACGTGAAGTTGGTTTAACCCTCACGAAAGTTCAAGCTTTTGCTTTCAGGTTTTGCGTCTTGTGCAAACAGCTAATGTGGCTACCCAGAGCTCTGGGATACTGCAGGGCTCTCATATTTTTGGATATTAAATCTCAGGTTAATACAAAAACTGTGTCAACCATGGAAAAAAAATCATAAAATTCATCCTGCCATTCAGGATCCTGAGGGAGCGGAGTGGCTGAAGGACAAGGACCTGACATACACAGAAGTGCCTTGGGCAAACGGGTCCAGATAAACCAAATCCCCCTCAAACACTCTGCCGTAAGTCCAAATTTTTTTCTGCTACTGTTGTTTTCCCCTTAGCCTCCATCAGTTTGCTCTGCAGCCAGGCTGGACACAGCAGAGACTCAAAGGGCTTTGGTGTTTACCTAGCATCAGCTCCTCCTGCTATGGTCAGGGACCCTCACTGGCAGCTCTCCATGGCAAAGATCCCAGCAGTCCACCTTGCAGAGCTGCACCAAGCCCCCAGATGTGGGTGGCTTTAGGAAGCTGGTGCCCTGCTAGGGGAGGATGTCACAGAGCTGGCAGGTGCCTGTGGGTGACCCCAGCATGTCTGCACTGGGGCTGAGGGGCACCTTAGAGAAATGCCGCAGACAGGAAGCAGGAAATGTTTTGCAGAACAAGATAACATAGAAAATAATGCTCTGCAAATGGTTTGATTTACTGATTGAAACATACAGGGGCTGCCATGTAAAGCACACAGGAAAAGGAAATGGAACGGAGGAGGGGGAGAGGAAAAGGCAAGAGGACAAGAAAACAGGCTGGCAGGTTTCATGGGGAACAGGACTTCATGTCCTGGGTTTTCTCCTGAGCATGGCGTGTTGTGGAGGTCTGCAGTCACACATGGACACTCAGGATTTTGTGAGCCCTTTGGTTCAAAAGGATGTCCCTGTTCTTCAAAATGGACAACCTGTATCATCTTGGGGCTCTTCTGCACTGAGAATGCCCTGATGAATACAGCTGGAATCACCCTGGGCATGCAGAGCAAACCAGTCCCTGAGCCACTCACCTGAACTTCAGCTGTGCGATGGAGGAGTCACAGAGGGTGGAGTTGTGAGCCCTGTGCTCTGTTTCTCAGATTTTCTCAAAAAAAGACCTCAGAGGTCTCTGTGACTTCCTGTGGGTGAACCCTCCCATGACATGAGCCTCAGCAAGCAGTGGGATGCACACCTCCTGCCAGCAGCAGGTCTTGCTGGAGAACCTCTGTGCACAACTGGTTTTTGTGAGCTTTTGCCAGGCTTCCTGTGAGCCTTTGGTGCCAGACTGGCTGCACCTCAGTGCAGGAGCTCACAGAGCTGGGCATGTGAGCAAATGATGTGTTTCTTCATTTGGTCCACTTCCTTTGTGTCACTGACCACCAGCGGGGAAACAGGCTCATATGTGGGTGCTGAGCTGGGCGATGATTCCACTCTGCAGTGGCCAGGCCATGGAACTGTCTCCTGCAGCTGGGTGCTTACCTCTGATGTCTTTTTTGAGGCACCTCCTCTGAGTCTTGAGGGGTGCTGGAATCATAGGATAGAACTATTTAGTTTGGAAAAAACCTCTAGGATCATCCAGTCCAAACATTAACCTAGCACTGCCAAGGCTAACACTAAACCATGCCCCTAGGCACCACATCTTCATGAACTTAGTGTTTTGGGGAAAGGAAAAAGCCTGATGAAGGTATGACATTCAGCCTTCAATTAAACTGGAAGGTTTAGTGGGACACACATATTTTGAGATATTTGCTCCACTTTTTCTCAGATAAATTCACTGATACAGTCTGAAAAAGGAAGTATGGTCTTCCTTGAGATTTCTAGGTATGTGTACACCCCAAGGAGAAAAAAAAATCCAAGCTTTTCCCCCTCCTTTCCCACCAGTTTTTCAGATCCTCTTACTCCATCATAAAGACAGAACAGGCTACAGAAAAATCTACTGGAAATCACCCTTGAAAACACCGACTTTTAAGCTCACAATTTTTTTAGTATAAATATATCTTCCTATAAATTGGTCTTCCTATAAACACCTGGAATTTTGTTCTGTGTTCAGCAGTTTGCTTTCACTTAAACAATGAATTTACAGTTTTGTTTTCCAAACATGATTTTCATGCCCTCCTTGGTGCTGGGAATGTGCTTTTTGAAGATTCATTTGTGAAGCAACCATATAAATTGGAAAGATTTTTCGACATTAAAAAACATCCCTTCCATCATCTTTTCCCCTGACACTATCAGCTTAAATCATTTTGTAAACAGAATTACTCGTGGAAAGACAGATGGTGAAGCTCCACCTGGTGCTGGGGTGGCACAGGCACATTTTAAGATGTGACACTGGGGATGGGAAGTCTGTCTGTCTGTCTGTCTGTCTGTGGTGCGTGAGAGTGATTCCTGTGGTAGCTTTTCTGGAGTGAGTTTGCAGAGTGGAAGCAGGTGGACCTTGACACCACAACACTGTGCACTCCAGGCTACCCAGATGTGGGATGTTTTTGCATGAAACCTCTGCACAGCCAAACCTGCAGCTTTCAACATTTTAAGAAATGCAAATATTTTATAATTCTCTGTCAGATTTAGTAGTGTGTGCTGTCAGATAATGGGAAGAAAATAGATACAGCTCAGTTCTGGACTCATCTTGTGGTCTCTTTTCATTAATCTCATCTCTGAGTTTTAGTTTTCTGTGTTTAGAAGGCAGCTGTGAATTCTTTTAAAGACTTCCTTCATAGGTATTTTGAGCTGAAGGGGCAAAAAGATACTGTAAGAAACCCAGGTGTTATCATAAATTTAAAAAAACGCAAACTATGGATATCTACTTATAATGAGACATGGAAATCCCAGAATTTTTCAGAACCAAATGCCAGTGCTCCCACCAACCTGACTGAGTGAGAGTGTCATGGTGTGCTGTGCCAACATCACTGCTCAGGTCCCAGGCAAACAGGATCACTGCTAGGAGATCACTGCTGTCAGGCCAGCTGCATCCTGGAGCTGCACCTTGTGGAATACACAGCAAACACATGGGTGAAAGGGTGTCTTGTTATGCTCCCAAGCACCAAAGAAAATGAAAATACAAGCACACCCATAAAATATGCCTCCTGTTCCTCTGCAGAGGCACTTTCCCGTCTGATCAGCTTGGGTGACTCCCTGGCACTTTCAGAAACAGGAAGAAAGTCCTACGAGGACAGAAGAAGAAAGAAGATGGTCCAGGAAGAATGCAGTGTCTTTTCTCTGCTTGGTTTCAAGATGCTTGAGATGCCTAGCAGTCAGTGAGGGCTCTGGGCAATGATAAACAAGCTCAGGTCTTCTGCAGAGAGATGGACATGAATGTCTACAGGTCGCTGCAGAAGCAGCCACTGGTATCCTACACCTGGTTTGGGATGCCCTGGAAGAACCTGACATTGCACTGACAGTCCCCTGCTCAGGAGTTTAAAGACCAGGAAAGCAGGTTGCTCCAAGCCCCATCCAACCCGGCCTTGAACACTTCCAGGGATGGGGCAGCTCTGGACAACCTGTGCCAGGGCCTCAGCACCCTCACAGTAAGGAATTGCTTCTCAGTATCTAAACCTGCCCTCTGTCAGTTTGAAGCCATTATCCCTTGTCCTGTCACTACATGCCCTTGTAAAAAGTCCCTCTCCAGCTCTCTTGTAGCCCCTTTAGGCACTGGAAGGTCTCTCTGGAACCTTCTTACTCCAGGCCGAACATCTCCAACCTTCTCTAGTCTGTCCTCACAGCAGAGGTGCTCCAGCACCCTGAACCTCTTCACGGCCTCCTCTGGGCCTTCTCCAACAGATCCACATCCTTCTGGTGTTGGGACACCTAGAGCCAGATGTCCAGCAGCACTGCAGGGGGGGTCTTGCCAGAGTGGAGCAGAGGGACAGAATCCCCTCCCTTGACCTGCTGCTGAGCACATGCTTGGCTTTCAGCACCCCCCAGTCCTTCTCAGCAGGTCTGCTCTCAGTCCATCCCGCTCCTGTCTGCTGGCTGGCTGGCAGAAGGACAGCCAGGGATATGTCAGATAATCCTTTTGCTTTGAAATGTTACTTAAAAAAATAATTAATAAAATGGACACGGTGGATACTAGGCCTCTTTCCCTAAAAAGCTTCTTAGCAAACCAAAGGCTTAGAAAAACAGGAGGAGAGAGTGAAAGCTGATGTATTATTTATAAAAAGGATATCTTCTGGTGCTCTCAGTTACTGTGGTTCCCCTGCCGTGGTTTGTTGTAAAAAAATTATGAACCTCTCATGGTAACCTAAGATTTGTGCCCCTTTACCTAGCAACAACTTTTGCTAACCCTGAGAAGATTTCTTTAGGCACTTTTGTGCCTCACTGGTTCTTGCAACCTTGAAGTTGTCGAATTGTTTTCAGTTTGATAATATGCAAACATCACAGCTCTATTCTTGCATTGTTTTTTCATATATCTCAAATTGTTTCTTTGGCCAAAGGAAAACACTTCTATTTTGGGATTTGTTTTCATACTTTGTAACTGTACACTGACACTTCTCCTGCTCTGTTCACACAGACAGAGACAGACAGAGAGAGAGGATCCCAGAAGCCGAGCAGGCTGAAGGGAGTCTCCTCTCCTTTTCATCTCTCTGTTTCATCTAAACAATCTTATTAAAAGCCTTCTGATTTCTGATCACTCAACCTATGGACTTTGCTTGCTCTTGGAGCAGCCCCTGAGAAGCAGGGCTGTTCCATCAGACCAACAAACAACATTTTGTTAGGACACCATCTTGTGTCTCCTGCTAGAAGGGGTCTTAGTAGAAGCAGCAGTGGTAGGACAACAAAACAATAAATAATCTGTTATGATGTGTAAATCCTTTTGAAAAATGGCAATGGCATGCTGGTATTTGCTCTTCAAAGTATTATCCATTATTTGGGAATGAAGGACCAACCTCTTGTAGTTAAAAACCTTATCAAGCTCAATCACAAAATCAAATGAAAACCTGTATTCAAATGAAACCTAATTTATAAAGTGAATTGTTACTTTATTGAATAAGAAATTTAAATAGTCTAAAATGAAAAATCAGATTCTATCAGATCTTGATCTTTCTTTGGTAACCACCAGATTACAAGCAGTCCCTAATTCTATGTCTGCTACTGAATTTCAGTTCACTTTATTTTAGCATATTTGAAGGGAGTTTGTTTATGGTATAACTGATGGGAAATTCCAGACGGAAAGGAGGAGTTGGTACATACAGAGACGGACTCTGAGCTTTTCTTCTAAGCCTTGGTTTTCTTCTGAGAAGGAAAAAACAAAACAACAACACCCTTTTACCAGTGCTTTTTCATCTGGCTGTGTGGGTGGTATGTTGAAATAATAATTTGGTGGAGATGAAAGAAAAATGTGACTGCTATGTAGCTGCTATCAGAAGGGGGAATACCAGCTCTTTAAAGAGCGTGCACAACTAGATGTGAGCAGGGTTATTACAGGGTTCAAAAGAAAAACCAGCCCAAACAATGCCCTTCTCACCAAACCTCCCCTGGATTTCCAGCATGTGTAGCAGTGGGCCAGGTCTGTGACTGGGAGATCTCTGCCAGCATGGTGTGTGTGGCTGCTGAGTCTGGGCTCTGTGTTGAGCCCACAGAGGTCCTGCTGGGTGAAAGCATCTCCTGCAGAGATGGGCAGCCTTGCTCTGGAGATGCAAAGGATGGAGACCCCACCAGTCCCCTGATGTGTTTGGTGTTTTGTCCTGGTTGTTAAAGAGCACTGGTGGAAACTCTTTTTTCTTCCAGGGTGGACCCAGTAGAAGCCAGTGTGTTGTTGATATAAAAGGAGTACACTTGCTTAATACATAAGGAACACACCTATTTCAACCTTCTCACCTAAAGCAAAGAAGTCTTTAGTTCCTGGTGTTTTTTTCCAAGTAAATTCAAGGTACAAAAAAAAGCATAACTCCCGGAAGCCAGCAGAATAGCATGCACTTATCATGAACCCCACTTTTTCTAGCCCACATTTAACCCACAAACTGTTTCCTCTCCTTAGCAGTCTCATGTTTTTTATCATCTGTGGTCCCTAGATGCCTACAGATGAATCTTCCTACTTGCCAGTGCTGAGCAGTAAAGCACCTCAGCAGTCTCGCTTTAGTGCCTGGTAAAACTGTGGAGACTAATATGGGAATTATTGAAGAACACTTGGAAGACGAGGCAGTTACTAGTCACAGCCAGCACAGGTTCATGAGGGGAAAGTCCTGCTTGACAAACTTAATTTCCTTTTATGACAAGGTAACCAGTCATAATAATAACCCTTGATCAAGGGAAGCCAGTTGATGTACTCACTTTGGGTTCTAGTAAAGCTTTTGACACTGCCACTTATAGGACCCTACTGGACAAAATGTCCAGCAAACAGCTGGATAAACACATATCCATGATTCCATGACTCCCAAGCCGGTGTCAGGTTCCTGTGGGTTCATCTGGGTTGTTCTAGAGAAAGGGCATGATGAAGAGAGGAGGGGTGGACGAGGGTGAGGACTGTACCACTCCCACTGAAAGCAGGCCAAGTATATGGAAAATACATCTATGTTTCAGAAGGGAAGCAGCTGGAGAACTGACTGTGGCTGGGGAACTCAGCTCTCAGAAGGAAGTCCCAGTCCCTGGTGCTGAGGCTATTTTTGTCTTCTAACAGGCAACTGTAATGGATCAAATGGAAAAACAGCCCTGACAGCTGGGTCTGAAACATGCCTGCTGCCCATGCACCCTGCCAAAGGTCATGCTCAAGGCCAGACCTGTGCTGGCACAGTTAGAAGCCTGTGGTAATAGTTAGGAACTCAAGAAGCAAGTGGTGTTTTGTGAAAATATTTGTACAATTGGTCTCCACATAGTCACAGTAGACTGAGAAGAGATTTAACGTGATGGATAGAGCAAATAAAAGACCAAAGTGCAAAGTGAGTCCTGAACCTCACACAGGGTGGTGTTAGCTCTGCTCTTTGCAGGTTGCTGTTGCAGGTAGTTCATGGTTTCCTCTTTTCAGTTTCCTTTGAAGAGCACACACATGGAAAGTGTGCAGACAACAGAAGGCAGCAAGAGTGGCTTTCCTGCGGAGCCAAACGTTTGCCTAGTTCCAAGTCCAGCCTCCAGTGCTGGCTCAAAGCAGCCCCTGGGGAAAAGCAGTGTAATGGGGGCAGCTCACAGTGTCCCCTCCCCAAAGCTGCTCCCTCACTGCACAAGTCTGCACGTCAGGGACTCTTTCAGCAGTGATCTTTCTACTGCTATGCCTGAGCATGAAAATCATTTCCCTACAGCTTTGCCTACATCTAACAACATAGACACACCCATGGTTGCTTTATTTCCTTTTCTCATAGTGCTGTACTGGGACCCTGTGCTGTGGTATTCATTAGTATTTGCAATCTCTCACTTCTCCAGCTCTCACATCAGTTATGGGATAACTTTTAGTGTTTTACAGGACATGGCCTTTTTCCCTGATACAGCATCTGATGCCTTGGAAATCCCCGAATCTGCCATATCTGGGCCAGGCTCATCAAAACTGGAACTCAGTTTGGCAAATAATTCTTGTTCTTTGAAATATGCTGGTTAGCATTTACTCTTAATTTCTGTTTGACTGTACTTACCCAGTTCATTCTCTTTACCCATTTGGAGTATTGATACACTATGAGCACTTCTTCAAATGGAAGTGGGAAAGAGAATATGTCATCTCTTTTGGGAAAGCTAGTTAGCCATAATGCTTATTTTAAATATTTTTTCCCTAGCAGATCTTGCTTATGAGCCTCTTAATGTTACTGAGCAAAAATGTCCATCAGCAACCCCATGTCATACATGTGCTCACTTCTTTCTGAATACAGACAAATATCTATTTAATGCTTTTCTTTTTTACATTACCATTCATTTTACTACCTCTCTCTAGTGATATTCCTGTGTTATTTTTAAGCTACTTTTGTTCTTAGTAGACAAAAAAATACTTTCTTTGCTCTGTTCTGAGGTGTTTCTATATGGTCCTAATTTCACTTACTAATTTCTCCCACTTAGTTGCTTCTATTTTTTGTTGACTGGCAGCTGTTTCCCCCTTTCACAGCTGTGATTGCTTTTCAGTTTCATGTTGATTCCTTCACTTTGGTGCTGAACCAGGATGAAATTTATAGCATGATCTGTTTGCACTCCTGGCTTGGATATCCTGACTTTTTGACCATCTGATAAACCCTTCATCAAAGGTCTGAACTTTCATTTGGGTTTTTCTACCCACATTTGGTCTAGCAGTGAGCCTGGATAGTAATTTTCCTTTGAGCTAGAGAATTTACCTTTTTGATGCTGGGTGTTTAGGGCAGACAAATAATCAGGTCACAATCAGGTCACAATGATGCCTGGTATTCAGAGGTCAACAAACTTTCCACCCAGCACTTGCTTCACCACGGTATGTTGTAATGAACACTCTCACCGTGGGTGTGACCCTCATGGGTTAGAGAATTCACCTGTACCACCCAAATGCTATTTTTCTATTGGCTGCTTACATCTCTAGATGTGTCTCCCATGAGAAGCTCTCTATGCATACAGAACTCTTCTCTCCACAAATTGAATGGGGGTTAAATGAATAATGGGTTTAAAGAACAATCACCCCGCTTTTTGATTCCGTGGCTTTGTCTGGTGGTCTGTAGCAGATTGTTCTGCAGATACTCTTCCTGTTCTGCTGAGCATCTTGTAAATCTGACTTAGCAGCTCACAGGTCTGCAGTGGTGCTAAATAGAATCACCCCTAGTCTGCCCTCCCTAATCAACAGTTTTAGTTCAGTATCAGGACAGTAATCCCGCCAGGGTTCCGTGACATCGGCTGGATCAAATTCCATCACAAGAAACTTTCTGTTCCTCTCATTTCTTACCGGCCCTTCTAGCACCCATATAATGGACCACAAGTTCTCTTTTTTCATCATTCAGTCCTTCCATCATTCAGTCATCAAGCTGCTCTCTGCATGTGGAGTTGCATGACACACACTTTCTTGGCAGTGGTTTTTTTTGCTGCTCCAACCAGTCCTATATGGCCCCCTCTGAAAATGTGGGCAACCTACATGTGACAGTATTTTTTTGTTTGTTTCTGATGTTACCCCCTCTTCCTCAAGGGCAGGAGACAAGCAAAAGCAAATCTCTTTGCCTCATACCTGTTGTGCTTATTCACAAGTTGTCCTGCTTTGCTTTGGTGCACCAGAATTCAGTCAAATACAAATATTCTCTTTTTTTGGTGTGTTCGGGCTATTATTTTGTGTCAGCTCTCAGCTCTTGAAAACTAGACAGACCTGAATGCTCATGAGAAAATCTTTAGTTTTAGGATGCTTGAAGTACAGTTTTGCTGATCTGTTGATACATGTGAATATTGACAAGTGAAGCTGATTATGAGTCACATTGCTGTTACACTAATAAAAAATGAAACATCATCTGTAGTATCTGGGTTGAGGGAAGGTGGTTGTGAAACAAGCTGTTGTGGTGGAAATGCCTTTCCAGAAGGAGGAAGGGAGGAGAGTACAAGGCAATAACAGCAAGTGTGTGTGGGAGAAAGTGAGAAACACTGTGGGCTGGAGAACCTCCAGCTCTGGGGGCTGCTGGAGGACATGGCAGGGCAGGGCAATGCACAGCAGCACAGTCCCAGCTCCTGTCTCCCAGCTCCCATTCCATTGTAGGGCAGCCAAGTCCACCCAGGACTCACCCAGGTGGAGGAGACATCCTTGCTTCTGTCTGCAGAGCCTGGAATGGGTGGGGGGAGCGTAATGGAAATCTTTAGCCAGGTGAAAGCATCTTCTGCATACAGGCAGAGGGCTGCTGAGGCAGAGAGAGACCAGGATCCTGTGGATGCTGCATATGGTGGTGTGGAGAGGCTCAGGGAGAGCCTTGAGAACAGTAAGGAATGTAAGGATGGAGAAGTCATCACTGTGCCATGTCTAGGAAATCAGGATAAAACTTGAAGACAATGCAGCCAGAGTAGGCACAAAAAGAAAAGGCAGGAAGAGTGGGCTGGTGCAGGGAAGTAAAGGGGTTTCTATAACCATTTGGGATGGGAAGTTAGGGGAGAAGAATTTGTGCTGCTGGAGTTGGGGATGGTGAAGAAGGTGTGGGCAGGATGTATTAGTGTGGGCAAGATGAGAAAGCCCCCAGAGTGGTGATGCTATAGGCAAAGGAAGGAGTTATTGAATCTGCCTGCAAGGAGACGATGAGGAGACAGGAGAAGAAAAGGAGAGTGACTTTGTCATGAAAGTTAAAGAAGGAATGGGAATGGGTCTAAAAGAAAGGTTTATGTAGGACAAGCAATCTTCGAGCTGCTCTTTCTGCAAGAACATGTGAGGGACATGCAAGAGCTCACAGTTACAGAGAGGTCAGGCTAACAGTACAGATGATAATACCTTTCTCAGAAAATTGGTTACTGTGGTAGGGAATAGGGACAAGTCTGCCAGAGTGGGGACTGGCAAATGGTGATGACACCTTCATTGGGAAGGCCTGCAGAGGTGGCATGAGGGGCAGACACCAGGAGAAAAAAGTCCAGCTTCTGGAGCAGACTGGGCTGAAGGTTCACCAGGGAGGATCTGCATGGAGTCACCTCCAGGTTTGTTAGTTTCTCCTCAGAGATGAAAATGGTAAGGAGGAGCTTGGGGACAGAGACTGGGCAGGTGGACAGGCACTATCAGTTGTCCTGGGAGGTGAAGCACGAGGCCACCAGTTTTTGGAAATGAGACATGGGTACAAGAGAACTGAGGACACCTGCCCCAAATACGGAAAGGGCTTAGGAGAGCTACTTCAGTGCTTTAAGGAAATGAACCCCTGTGCTCGCCCCTGGAGGGAGTTAGGAGTACATCTAGTGGTGGCCTGGGGTGTTGTGGGGTTTCCCTCCATCCCTGTGACTGGTGGCCCCATGGTGTCTTCCCAATGACTCAGAGAATTTCCCGAGGCCTTCCTGAGAACTCTCTCTGCATGCATCGAAACTGGTATGTGATTGGTTTCTTTTGAGCATCAAAACTGCAGAAGAAATTTTCTAGCTGCTGTCTGGGAAATGAAGTAGGTCACTGGGGAAGCACATGTCAGATGGGAACTGGGTTGTCTGTCTGTCTGTCTGCCAGCTGGTGTGTCCCCAGGCACGACCTCCTGGATGGCTGGATCCTAACACCTACCGCCAGGGCTGTCCCCACCCTGCCACTTTGTCAGGGTCACAACTCCAGGTCTGAAAGGCTACATGAGAGACAGTGTGAATGCAGCCCTGCTTTTGGTGGGGAAGATAACTTCTAATACTTAAAATTAAAAAATTCTAATTTTGTTTTTACTTCTTAAAAGTAGAAGTTCTACCTCTTCAATGCTTTGCTACTTTACTTCTTTACTGCTCATGGATAACCACTGCAGCCCATCTCTCCCCATGGACGTATGTTTGGTTCCACATATCCCAAAGATTCCCACAGGTGGAGGAGAACAACTCTGCCCAGAAAGCCACTGGGAAGGAAATCTCACACTGGGCCAGGAGCAGCTCAGCAGAGCTACCTGCTGCTGATATCAAGCTGCTTTTACTTTTTTCTGTGGCTATTTATCAGAGACCCCATGGTGGTGGTGAGGAGCCTGTGCACACTCTTGATGTGTGAGCACTAAGCTGGTGCTTATTTACATTTTCCTGTGTTGTGTCAGGTTGGCTGCCTCAATAAATACCCTCAAATGCTTGTGGCCTGTGCTGAGATCTTCCTGTCCTTGCATGACTGGAGGAATCTCACACACTTCTGTGCAGAGGATTCAGATTAGGCACAGAAAAGCCATCACAATGTATTCATCTGAAGAGAGCCTTTCAAAGCTTATGCAGTCAGGGATAGCTTCTTGTTTTTTCTTGAGTCACTCGTTGTAAAACTATTCAAGGTACTCAGGGATAGAGAAAGTTATCAAGGAGTTTTAAAGAGGCAAATTCAGACATGTCTTGGCTGTTCAGGCTGCACATCCAACCTTTTTGCTCATAGATGGAATGTAGCTGTTTCCATGTTGAAAAAATAACATGACTAAGATGTAGTGTGTTTGAATAATAAAGCAACCCAGTCTGGGCCCCACTGAGTGTTAAAGCAAGACTCAGCTTGTAACATGTGGCTTTGAAGCCTCTGACTGATTGGTGATGTTTTGTCTGAACCTCTCAAAGCATAGGAATTCAGGACTCTAGAAATCGATTTCTGTTCCTGCAGAATGGATGTCATCTTACAGACATAGAATCATAGAATGGTTTGGGTTGGAAGAAACCTTAAAGACCATCTTGTTCTAACCCCATGCCTCCCTCTAGACCAGCTTGCTGAAAGTCCCTTCCAGCCTGGAATGAGCACTGAGCCATCAGTCCCCTTGATCCACTCCTCACAGCCAGAGCTCCTCTTGGCTGTGCCTGGCTGGATGGCCTTGGTCTTGGGAAAAGTTCCATCTTGACCAGAAAAAGGTCTGGATACAGTCAGCAAAGTCAGGGAGGCCCTTGTGGGCTTTAGGCTGCAAAAGTGTGATACAGAGAAAGGGTTTGTGTGCCTCTGTGGCTTGAGCCAACAGTGAGAAAAAAATTGGGCAAGAGCAGTGCCAGCATTTAGACTTTGAGGCCATTTGTTGTTCATCTCAAAGCCCAGGTGCTTTGAAAAGAATGGATAACACTCAGATTCACTGCCTGGGTCATTCACTTTTTTCATTATTGTTTTGGGGGAAAAAACCCCGTTAAGGTCACATATTTAAAACAGTACCCCAAAAACCTACAAAGCTGTGAATGATTCTAAGAAGTCACTTTCAGCTGTCATTTCAAGGTTTTTGGATAGATGTTTAGCATCCTCGTGGAGCAGTAGCTTCATCTGAGTGATTGACACTTGACATATTAAAAATATGGGCTGGTGAGAATTCCATTTCCAAAAATGGAGACTATTCCCCTGGCCCAGAGATGAGCTTAAAATCACAACCATTCCTTACCTTCACGTGGTTTGTCCTGGATTTTTAGTGCTGCTATGTGGTCTCATCCCACCCAAGATTTTATAGAGACTTTTTTTTCTCCAGCCTAGTCAATATATTTTTCCTAAACCACCACCACCACCATAAATGAATAAATGAATAGATGAATAAATAATCCTACATCCCAAAAGCAGATCAGTTGTTCAGGGTGCTTCCTGGGTATAAAATCTCTGGAGCAACAACATCTTGGAGGCTGTGGATCAGCTACTTTGCAGTGTCATGAAAATTTCATGCTCTCTTGGCAAGGAAGTTAGTGAGTCAGGCAAATGAGCTCTTATGCTGTCTCCCTGACCTGGATACAGGCACACACAGTTTCAGATTACAGTTGTGTGTGCATGGCTCAGAGAGGAGAGACCCAAGTGCATTTAGGCCTTTGACATCCAAGGAGTCTGAGTTTCAGATGTGCAACAACATTAAACACGTTTTGAAAATTTCAGCCCCGATGACCATAAAATAAAGAAAAAAGAAGAAAAAAAAAATACTATAAAGGCTTACAGATGGATAATTTGTTTCTAAATGCAAATGTTCAAGCCATACACAGAACATCTACTTGAGAGTAACTTTATTGACCTGATGGTGCTGACTCCTTCTGCTCCTGGCCATTACTCCTACAGTCCCAAGGTTGTGTGTCTCACCTGGTCTGCAAAGTGTAGCTGGAGGTGGAAAAGAAGTGGAAACAGAGAATGTGTCAACTAGTTGCTTAAGTGTTGAAGTTTAAAAAAAGCCAAGTATGGGGGAAATGAGAGGAAAGAAAGAAAGAAGAAAAAGCAGAACAGTAGACCCAGCAGGCACATTTAGCCACAGCAGAAGAAATTACTGAAAAGCGAGAATCTGAATTTTTGAGTTGCTCCCAGCTTGGTTACACCGACTTTGCTGTCCTGTGTTGCTTTATGTGCTGCTCCTGACTGCCGCACTCCCTCGCTCTCCTGCAAGGCGGCAGGAGCAGTTCGTTCACCTCACAAAGGTTCGCAGGCTCTGCGAGCAGGCTCTGCCCCGGGGATGCTCCAGCCCGGAGGTACCGGCTCTGGCCGGGCGGTGTCACGCTAATCCCGCGGATGCTCGGCAGCCGGGAGCTCATCTCCCAGCCGCAAGCACTGCAGTGGAGGTGCCTCCTGTCCTGCTGCATCAATGCCTTCCCTAGCTCTCCTTTTTTGTACCAACCACACAGCACAGAAGGTGCCATTAAGGCTTTAAAATTTAATGAGCTCTAATAAAACCTCTCCCTGTGATATACAACCCAAGAACGGGCTATGCTGCAGGAAGGTTGCATTGTGTGTGCCTTTATATCTTTCCCTCCTCTCTGTTTTAACTACATATTCCCAATCACTTTAATAGCATTTCTGCATCTTTGTGTTGTGGAGTTATTGCAGATTAACTCCTTAAAGGTAGGTAGGTGTCTAAGTGTCTAACGTGGGGTATCTGCCCCACCTAGCTGGAGTGTTTGCATTTCTGACACCCTGATAAATGCAAACCTGCCTAAACCTTGGCTTGGCTGAAATGATCATGCCTAAATCCTGCTTGATGACTTCCCTGCCCACGGAAACAAATGGGAAGTCCATCCTCTCTCCCGATTTGATGAAGAGTTCATCCTCTAAATTTACAGGGTGCAAGAAGCCCTGTAAGTGGCTATATCCTATAAGCTTTCTCAGCACACTAGTGTTCTGCACTGGAAACAGATGGCACTGGTCTAAGCCCTCTCTGAGGCTGTTGGAAACCCAGACTGAACTTCTATTTCCTATGTAGAGCCTCCCATGTCCTGAAAACGTGCTGTGAGCATCCAACTGTAAGATCCTCTGGGGTCTGGTCTCAAAGTCTCCTGCTGAAGCTGTTCCATGTGGTATAAATAATTAAAGATTCACCAGACCAGAGAGAAGAAGTGGAAGATGGACTTGCCTTCCCCATAGTCAGGACCCTCGTGTGTAATGTGGGAAAGTCAAGTTGTAGGTTCCTGCTCCAGTGAACAGCTAACTAGCAGCACAAGTTGGACCAGCTCCAAGGGGAGAGGCTGAGACCACCCCTTCCCAGGATCATCCAGGGCCTGCTCATTTGGGCATTTCCCTGAAACAGAAGAGAAAGAAAACCAAGAGCAACCTTCACAATCTGCCAGCCCCTTAATTGCTGATGTGAGAGCTGAGATGTCTCTGTGGGAAGGACCTGAGCTACCTCACATGAAGCCTGAAGGATGAGCTGGATCAGAAGGGTCCATCCAGCTCTGTGTCTGTCTCCAGCCTGGTTCTGGTGGAAAAGGAAAACCAAAGGGTAAATCTTTAACGATAGCTCCCCAGGACACACATTGGACCCAAGTGGATAAAAATACCCAGTCATCTCACCTATGTTCCCCATGGTTTATTCTGGTGCCTTACCCAGTTAGATAATTTCCTATGAACTTAAGCCCCTTATTTTTCTTGTACCTGTGGCAGAGAGCTGGACAGCCATATCTGAACTGGGAGATCCCTGGGGTGCTCGTGTGCCTCAGAGGTGAGCACAGCAACTTGTCTGCAGGTTTGCTGCTGTGCAGCACCGAGCATTGTGCATGCCTGAGGCCCACAGGCACCACCAGAGCACAGACCTGAGTGCTGGTTCTGTGGTTTGCCATCATAAGTGACACTAGTCTCTATTGTTTTTCACCTGATACTTTTCATTAATAACCTGGGTGTTCAAGAGCATCTGAAGTGATTGTATTTTAATCTCAGGTTGGGTTTTCTCATTTTGCAAAAAGAAAGGGGAAAATAAAAAGTGTTCCTTTTTGAAATAAGCCTTCATCTTATCAGATGATAAGATCTCTCAATTCCCCAGAGTATCGCACCAATTTTAAAGAGGAGGCAAGGTGTGGGTAGAGTCAGTGTATTCCATTTGGCATATTTGGACAGAAAGGCAAGTGCCCTGGTCTGAAGGAGAAAACTCCAGGCTATGTTTAGGAGCTTCTATTTCAGACTTGGAAAACTGAATTTATCTGAATTTATCCAGATCAGTAGTGGAGCTAATGAAGAGTGTTCCTTTGCAGACCCACCCCAAAGGATTTCCTTACATCACCTCAGCTGGCTGTGACACTTGGCAGAAATGAGTGGAGCTGCACAGGTGTTAAAACTCAACAGTACACAGAAAACCAAGGCTCTCATGTAGGCTCCTTGTTAGGAAGGTTTTTAAGCACCTTTAAACATGTTTGCAATTCCCCTGATTTCAGGTCAAGCTCCTTGCTTAACACATTAAAAGGCAGAATGACTTTGCTTTGGAAGCCCTGGAGAATTCACGGAGTAGTTGTTTGACCTCCTTGTGTCTCAATCCATCCAGAACATGAGAGTGAAAAATAAACGGCGCCTCATTAAAAAAGAAATAGATAGTGTGACTGACCTGAGCTTGCCTTGGTAAATAAATTACAAAGCCATAAAACTGCTTGAGGAGCTGCTTTGTCCCTTTGAAACAACACCCACTTCAGGCACTCTCTAAACACATCGTGCTGGGGGTGATGCAGAGTAATCACTGAGGAGCTCTTATCATTATCTGCCTCTCAAGCCCCCATACATTCTTCCTGGTCTGAGCTAAGCAGAAATTACAATTGAGAGGTTGTAATAAACAGCAAAAGAGACTGATTTACCCACGAGCCTTCCCAATTGTTCTTACCATGCAGAAGCATCCTAAGGTCAAATTTATTCCTGTGTCCTTTTCTGTTCCCAAAGGATTCACTTTGATAGTTCAGTTACCCTGGGTTTTGGATGCTTCTGCTCTCAGTGCTGTTTGCTGGGATGCCCTCTAATTCCTTGGTAAATAGCAGGGTTTGTGAGGCTGGCATGAACAGTTGGACTAGATCATGCTGGAGTTGTAGTGGGTGTCTTCCAACTCGGGGTATTCTATGATCCTCTGAATAAGGAGCAAAACAGCCAAGGACTGCTGGGAGAATGGTCAGAGGAGTGATCTGGAATCTCGAAGACTAAAAGGAACAGCCAGCCAAAGTTTGGGGACTGGTATGGGTCTGTTTAAGCACTGAGATAACAGAGTTTGTCTGAATGAAAATTGGTGCCTCTATTTCAGCATCGAATCTGAATGCAGAGTGGAAAAGTCCCATGGATGTAAAACCAAAATCTGTCTCTAGAAATGTAGTTGTAGAGAGTTCACCACAGATGGAGATAGATACTGATATAACAGGGCTCAAAGTGGGGAGAGGCTCCATGTACCACACAAGCAGCTGAAGCATGATCCCCTGCCACACAAACCAAATGCACAGCTTCCCATCAAACAGAGCAAACTTCAGCTTCCTGCCCAGTGCTGCCTGGATTATCTGTCCATGGATTACCTTCCCATGACCTGAAACTCTCGTCCTGGCCATTCCCTCATCCCTGGATAGCCTCTGTCTTTGGGAATGCAACCTGCTACGGGTCACATGAAGAGATTACAGCCTAGACATTTAAGCTACATCAACACCTGTCCCCGTGCTGTGTCCTGAAGGCAGGATGGCAACAGGATGTTTCCTCCCATGTGTAAACAGAAACCTTCCTGATGGACCATGGTCCCATCAAAGAGAAGGTGCAAACTTGCTTTTCAGTGGCTGCAGAATCAGTGCTTAACTAATGGGGAACTGCTGAGGAGAGATAATTTCTTGGCATGGTCTTTCTATGCTACCTTTAAATTCTTGTGTAATTGAAGCAAGGAAAAAACCCCAAACCACAACAAGGACCACTTTTTTATTGCTCCCCCTATGCTTAATGAAGTCCTAAAGATTAGAGAAATGTGCAGACAAGACACCTGAGCGTGGCAGACCAGAGTTTGTGGGCTGTACCCAAGCAGCAGCTGGCACTTCATGCACCCAGGCTGCAGAGGAGCTGTGAGTGATTCAGGTTCCTTATTATCCAGGACAGCAAGGATTAGGTACAGTGAGTGGAGAGAAACAACCATGGCACTCACATTAGGTACCTAAATGCCCTTTGTCCTGAGGAGAAGGTGTGATTTTGTGTGTTCTCTCCCTTCTGCTCAACCTGTCAAAGGCTTTGTCACAACCAAACAGTGTCAGACAAGGATGGAGTTTTGCCTTTGTTTTTAACCATCTAAGCAGCTGTGTCATGGCTCTGAATGAGTTTGAGATGCCTTTGAAAAACAGCTAAATGGTAATCTCTGCCTTTGAGGGCAATCACATTTATTATTTACTTGTACTGCTTAGTATTGCATGATGTTGTTCATCCTGGGGAGGGGGGTGGGGGGAGGCATTTATTGAGAGGAGTGCAGCATTCCAGACAGAAGAATAAGTTAGATTTCCATGATATAAACATTCCCCTACGTACAGTGCTGTGAAAGAAGCTGTTTGCTCAGGATGAGCAAAAGTATTTTGTTGGCCTCCTCTCACAGCAACTCATCTCAGGCCATACCCTGTGGGCTCTTGCTCAGATGGGTTTCTTGATGCTATCAGCAGCAGCAGCAGCATATCTGCAAATGTCTTAGGGGTAGATACCTTGGCCAAGCCACCCCAGGAGCCCGTGGAGTTACCCTGATGCACTCTGTTTTCCAGCTGGAGGATTTTTTGGGCTGTCTAGGTGACTTTATGGGCAGATTCCCTCAGGCTTGTATGTGCTGAGCAATCTTTAATGGGACATCTTGGGGAGTGAGAGGCCATCCAGGCTGAGCAGGGACTTGGGACTGGTCGTGACTTGGAAATATTGTGTATAGTTAAGATCTGCACACTCCAGTGAGATAGTTAATGTGGTTAAAATCAATGGGCTGTGCTAATTTACCTCAGCTGAAGCCTGCATTTCACATGGCTTTTCAGTACTTCCTTTAAAAGCTATTAATTCTAATGTTTAATTGCAAACAAACTGGCTGATGGATCAGTTAAAGAAAAATCTACTGTAAAAGGTCAAGGGTTTAACCTGTACTATCTCTATGACTCCCATGCAGATCTTTCAGACCAGTTATTTGCATATGTTAAAATCTAATTTGAATTGTTCATCACATAGAACTAGGTAAGCTTTTTTTTTTTTTAAATGAGAGATGTAACTTCGGGGCACTATTAAATTCTAATTAAAAATCAGTCAAAAGTACCCTTTTCTTAGTGTTTGTGCCTGCAGCAACACTTCCACTGTGGTATCAAAAGCTCAGTTCATTACTTCTTAATTAATTTTGCCTTGAGAAGCTCTAAGTTCTCAGAGGACCTGTTGGGTTTTCAGAGCATTGTCTACATAGTGTTTGCTTGTACACAGCAGCCACAATGACATCCAGATCAGGAATACTTAGCCATGTAATCCAATTTGATACAAAGTCTGAAGCCTGCTTGCTTTTGGGAATCTGAAAGATGCCTGAAGTTCACAACACAGAGGATATCCTGCCCAGAGCTTCTGGTCTTGTAGGGATTTTCCCATCTTCCTATTCCCAGTATGCCTATTTTACAGTTGAAAAGGTTGGTATATAGGTTGATTTTTATTTCTTTTTTGTGAGGAAGATCATGATGAATATCCTGACCCCAAAGAAATCTTGTTTGGAAGCACTTGAGTTGGCCAAGATTTTTTTTCCTCCACCAGGCTCCTAGAGATGTGCATGGTTTTTTTTTTTTCAAGATAAGAATCCTGCAGTCCTGATCTCCCACTGCAAATGATTCATTTCCCCTCTTGGCCCAGCTGTGTGCATGTGTCTGAGGGTGGTGAGCAGGAGCTGACCAGTGCCCTGGGACAAAGAAAGGAAGAGAAGGGAAAAGGGTGGAGGAGAATAATCTACCCAGTTTCAGGGGACATTTTTCACGGCTTTAGGGCATTTTCACCAGAACAGTTTTGGTGATGAACAGACCATAAATGAGCTTGGGGTGGCTTGAACATCTGAGCACTCCTCAAACTCTACAAGACAAGGGTTTGGCAGAAGAGTGTGAACCAAACTTGCAAATGTCCCTCTGAGCTGGGCCAAGAGGGACATCTGCACTGCTGTCTATGCCAGGAGGGACCTGGATGATATAAATTTTCATTAGGAACCTTTGTATTAAGCCTAGTTTGCACAAGCAGACCCCGTAACTATCAAAGGCAATAGTTCAAATCTGCCTTCATGTGTGTCCAAGTCTTCTTGCTGCAAGGCACGGAGTTAGGTGGGTGTGGCTGAGGGAGCTGTGGATGAAAAAACAGTATAAATTGGGAGGGGGGAAGGCTTAAAATGAGATTTTGAGGCAATGTCAGCTTCCAGCTTTCCACTTGGAGAAAGTGCACAGAAAAAAAGGGAAACATTTAAAAATAGAAAGAAAAGAAACCTTGATGAATGGATGTGAGCAAGGTGTTTTTGATTCTGGGGGAATATCCCTCCTTTCCACAAGTTATCTTGTCCTTTTCTTCAGCAGCCCTTCAGAGAAAGCTCTCCTCTCCTCAAACACTGATTTTGCGTCAGAACAGTGGCTGGATTTTTTGTTCCTCCTCTTCTCTGCTGGGGATGGTGAAGGCATTGAGCAAGAGAACAGACTGCACAGCTTATAAATTACCTTCTCAGCTCTCTCTTTTCAGAGCCTGTGCACACTGGCACCAGCAGACACAGATCTCAAGGCTGAGGTCCTGAGCCCTGTCTGCCCCTTCCCTGTTTCCAGAGCCACATTTAACAGCAGACCAGATGGATGGATGGATGGATGGTCTCCACATCTAAATGGTCTCATTTCACATTGTGGAGGCTAGGAGAGGTTGAAAATCAATACCAAGTTTGGTTGATAAGCTGCAGAGTTTGATTCTCCTGCTCTGTCATAGAGCATCAACACTCAACAACAAGCAGCTGCCAGTTGAGATAAGCGTCCAGCTGCATTGAGAAAGCTGCAGCCCTACCTGTGTCAGGGAGAGATGGTCATTATTGCTTTCTGTCCTCAGAAAAGAGCCAAAACTTCAAGTTTTTGAAGCTGCAATTGTAGATTCATGAAGTCAGTGTGTAGCCTTCAGCTGTGGTCAGAGCTGTGTTGTGCCAACACACACATGTTAGTCCTGGAAAGAAGAAGCTGAAAGCTTCCTCAGCTTTGATTTTCAGGTTCACTCAATTTTGCCAAGTTTTTGTTAGTGACCAGCAGCAAACCTGAGCCTAATATACCCCAGAGATGTCTTCTTTCAAATATCAAGATCCACAGGGGATGTGGAGCCCAGAGAGAAGACAAGGGGAAGGAGGGATGTGTTCTTACCTGAGATATAGGAGCAAAGCTGGCCTGGTTTTCCATGGAGATAAAAATCACAGCAGGACTGTGCCAAGGCCGTAGTGGTACAAAGATAGCAAATCTCAGGGGAAAACAGTGAGGCCCTTGCCTATTCCATGTGGCTGGATAGGACAAATTTTTGTGATAAACTGCGGGATGTGATAGCAATTCTGGGTGAGGAGGTGAACAAGGTTGCAGATTAGTTTTAGCAGGAATCCCTTGTATAATTGAGCCCTCTTCTTTTTCTGCTGAGAACACCCGGCCATGGGGCTGTCACTGCAGTCTGTGCAAGTCCTCCTGGCAGGGAAAGCAAGCCACTTGTGAAAGACTTCCTAAGGGAAATGCTTGCAGCCACTGAGGTTTAGCATACTTGAAAATGTACAAAAAGGAAAAATTCTAGTGTAGGACAGAGGATGGCCTGGATAAGATAAGATAAACAATCTTGTCAGGCTCTCAGAGCCTGTTTGTTTACACACCACATCTCATCAAGTGAGGGTATGTTGGCAGCATCCTCCAGCCTGTACCTCCTCCTTTGCACTTGGGCAGAAACCCAGCAAAGAGACTGAGCCCAGCTGCAGAGCTGAGAGGGCAAGTGGCCCTTCTCCCTCATCCCCTGTTCCCTTTCCAGTCCCTCTCCTTCTCTCACCTCCCTGCTACCCCTTCCACCTTCAGGAAGAGCTGGACTTTGGAGTACGTGCCTCTGACCACCTGCACTCAGCGCTCTGGAATTACCAGGAGCAAGTTTCCGAGGAATTCATTTGTCATTGCTTGCTAAATAAATGGACTGTGATAAGAATCTGCATTCTGCTTCCATAAAAACCTGTAGATGCTGTCGCTGGTGTCTCAGTAGTTTCTCACAAGAATGCCCAAGTCACTTATTCTTCTCCATAAAAGCCGGAAAGGACTGCCTGGCTCAGCTGGTGTGGTTAGCTCTTGGGAGGGAGCCTCAGCACTTTCATTATCAGCAGTTGCCATGAAGTGTTGGACAGGGAGGGCTCAGCAGCACAGCAGGAAAAGGGTGTCATATCTGGAAATAATCTTGTAGAAGTCTCTCCTAGGCCTGAAATTCCTGGCAGCAGCCTTTCATCCAAATCTCCTGAGACAGCAAGGGGTTTTCATCCTTTGGTACAGCCTGGCAAGTTTTACATATTTTTCAAAAGCAAATAATTTTATTTTTTTTTTAATTCCACATGACAGGAACCATAAAAAGAATACATCTAGTCCCTTTTTACTATGGACATAAACCAATATATTCCACAAGTGATTTCCTCAATTGTCTCCTTAGGAACAGATTTACCTCTAGAACACCTGAACACCAGATCTCCAGACACCTGATTGCTGCTCATATAAGTGTGATTTAGTTACCTGCTTAATATCTCTTCAAATTAAGCCTGTGCTGCTTTGCACTTGTTAATATATTTATTCTCATAAAACCTCTCTGAAGCAGGACTGTATTTCATGGGTTTGGGTACAGGGGCAGGGTAACATCATGTCACATTTTCTGCGAGCCTGGAGTAAATCCCAGCAGACTGAAAACCCTTCCCCTGCAATTTTTCCAGTGTCTGGGGATAACATCTCCATCCCCCAAACTTGGATTGAGCAGTGCCAAGCAGGCATCAGCTAGAGCTCATTAGCTCCAGTAGTCTTTTAATTTTTCTATTAATACATAGAGTCTTTCCATTATAGAAACACCAGGCATTGGGAGGGAGGGGATGGCTTCTGTGCTTCAAATAGGTCTTCACAAAAGGGCTAAAAAAATCCCACACAACACCCAAGATAACATTGTCGCCTGTAATCTTAGTAACGCACCCAAAATGGAAAGCTTTCTTGTTGTGAAACTCTCAGGTTGCTGTTTTGTTTGCTCCTTATTAAGAGTTAATAAACAAAAGTGTTTGGGTTAATTTTGTCATGTGTACTGTGAGTTGCTAAGGAACACGGCTCCACTTTGCCTGAAGTCTCTGTAGTGAGACAACTGAGAGAGGCATTAAAGAGCTGTAAAATAAATGGGATGGAGCATGTTGCAGTGTATCAGGTCCTGGCCTGGCATTTGGAGCTTTTATTTGTTTTAGGTGTAGAAAAGCCAAAGAAACAGAGTCCAGCTGACATTGGAAGGGCATTGGAAGGAACCTGTGGAGCTCTGGCTGGGAGATGATGCCTTTCTGGGCTGGGTGTGATGTGCAGCAGGAGGGCAGGCACCAAAGGGCCAAGGTGGGCAGGGAGGAAATGATCACAAGATCTGGGAGGTTTATGGACAAGATTTTTGGTCAGCAACAGGTGTAGGGGACTTGGTGTCTCTGAAGGTTCTGCATGGAGGCTCATAGCAGAGAAGGCATGTCCCATGTTGTGAGGTGATGCAGGGGCTAGAGTTCCACCACATTTCCCTGAGGCTTCCCAATGAAAAGGCTTTCTGGGATGGCTTTTAGCACCCAGCAGGGCCAGGAAGGCCAGGCTGGGAGAAAGGAAAAGCTGGATTAAATGGTGATCATGTGAGTGCTCTGAGCAGAAGCCTATCTGTCATGGAGGGCTGAGGGAAGGCAGTGATTTTGCCACAGTTTTCAGACAAATGGACTTTTCTTTAAAATGGTGACTATCACTGTCATATGAATGCAAATTGAGACTCATTTTCTGCAGACAAGTACAGAAAGAGGTACTGTGTGTAAGGTCTAATTTCACACTGAAAGCAAGTAGCAGAAAACAAGACACTATTTTAACAGCAATAGAGAGGGAGCATGTTGCTGGGCTGGGAATTACCAGGGAACACTCTTAAAAGGTTTTAACACATCTCTTTTGGTTAGTTTGCAGGCGTTATTCACTTTTTTGAAGAAATCCTTATTTGGATCAGAGGATCTCAATCTTTCAGAGTGATGTGTCGGAGTCCAGAGAAGCCTGAAATCTTCTCCTGCTCCTCTGGTGGTTTCCTTATGTCCCCAGAGCTCCTCAAAAGTGGCCTAGCCAGCAACCTAGGCTTTTGGAGAAGCTCCCTCCACTTTTGGGAGAACCTGGAGGCACCAGAGAGGTGAAGAGATTTTTGTTTGGTGTACCACAGAGAGTTTAGTTGTAGTTTTAGGATCTTGCTCTATGTATTATATAGAGACAAGATGGAGATTTTTGGGTGTGGTTTTTCTTTCTTTCTTCTTCTCCTCTCTCCTCTTTCTTTTCCTCTCTTTCTGACACCAGTTCCTGTGGTGTGTTGGTTGGTGGAAAAAAGTTAGTATTGAAAAGACATATCAATAAGATGAGGGTTTACTAGTGTTGGAAACAAAATAAGATACGTATTGTTTCTTGAATGGTTGTTAGTGAGATATAAAAAGTAGCTGCTGACTTGCAGCCATTGCCTTTCTGCCCTGGTGCCCTCGGGGGATGCTGCCTCTGCCTCCGAGGTCTTGATAAGAAAAATAAACAACTCCTAAAACAGCAAAGAAGATGTCTCAGTTCGTTCTTTCCAACATGACAAACAGAAGAAAGAAAATCTCCAGGGCAGAGGACAGGGGCTGGAACCAAGGGTTCCAACCCCAGCGGGGGCCCAGGCCTCTGACATGATGTTAGAAGCTGAGTAGTTTGCTTCAGTCTCCTCCCAGGCCAGGTTTTTCTCAAGAAAGAGGCACATTATGTTTGGGCTGAAGATGCTAAAGGAATAATTGCACACATGTTGCTTAGGATCATTTCTGTTCCAGGACTGGAAATACAGTCTGACTAAAGCAAATCAAGTTACAAAAGTCTTTTACTGGTCCATTTGTAGGGTGAGGCACAAGTTTTCAGCATATGTCACAGCTTTCAGAATTACAATTTCAATGCAAACACTAATGTGTTCAGGATACAGTTTTTCAAATGTGAATTTTCCCCTTGAATTCAGTAACTTTAAATAGTATCAATTCTACTGAAAATTGAGCAGGGGTTAGACGAGAGGGGAGAGAAGTGAAACCCAGGAATACCAATCAGCCAAGACAGATGCTGGAGGAATGTGAGTACTGCAAGTTTCAAACTTTCAGGGCTTCCCAGATTTCTCAGGGCTGAACTAATACTTGTTGGTGAGGGAAAAAATAATCCCCACCCCAAAACTCCAAAACTTTCTGGTCTTGATGGAGTGTGGATGATAACTGCTGGGTTTAGGAATCAAATGATCTTTTTCAGAACATACCTAAAGCTGTTTCCTTCCAGTAGCCAACCAAACAACCTCCAAGTGCCCGCAGGCATGACAGGAGACAGCTCCTCTGGGGTTATGGTTAAAAGCACCAGGCTGGCACTTCCCAAGATCCTACCAAGAATGCCTTAAAAGATACGTGGAGCTCATTTATGGTTTCTGCAAGCAGAGGCTGGGCAGGATGCATTTCAAACAGCTTATGTGTAGAACACATATAGATGATGCATACCCAGTCTGTTTTATTTTGCCTGCAGTGCCTGACATAGCACTGTCTGACAATGAATCACACACATTCAAACAGCCCAGCATGCCACAGATTTAAACATGTAAGTGCCATTTCCTATTGTCCCCAGTCCAAGAGGCTGGTGGAACACCATGTTAAATAATAGGGCTGCTATTAATAAAGCTGGAGAGTTTGTGTTCAGCGCTGCTACATGACAAAACACATCCCTGAGGCCGAGGTTCTCTTCTGCTGACAGAGGCAGGTAAACCCAGCTGTGCTGGAGCTGCTAACACTCTTCTCAACCTCACTGGAGGCCCTCTAGAAATACTGAGATGAATAAAACAAGACAGAACAATATGAGTAATGCAAACCAGGAACCCATTCTGCTTCTTAAAAATGCTGTTGTGTGTATTTCTGCTGGTGGAAGGCAGGCCAAGTCACTGGCACGGCACCAAGTGGTCACTTTATTTGTATGAAATTTACTCTGCCAAATGAATCCTTATTCCAGGTAATACATAGACACCTTCAGATCTCAGAAGGAAGGGAGATGGGGGACATCTATTTTAAAGAGAAGCATCTTGGGAAAGTGGCAAACACAGCAGGCTGAGACAGTGAGGTGTCAGGGCACAGGCAGCAGACCTGCCACCTCCCAGCAGGAGAAGGAAGTGTGAGTGATACAAAGCAGTGCAGTCAAAGGGCTGCTTGAGTGCTGCGTAGTCAGCCAAAGGTGTCAGGTGGATTATAGATACTCCTCATTGGACACTGCATGAGTATTTTAAAATTAATTCTATTCTGACCTGGAAGGGCAGATTTGGTGTCATGGGTTGGCAAAGCTGAACTTCCCCAGACCGGCTGTGGCTGTGCAAGTGATGAGCTGGACCTGCCAGCAGGAGCAAAGAAAACAGCCTTGGAGAGAAACTGAGGCCCAGCTTCATTTCTCTTGGCTGCAAGGACTTAACTGAGTGCCTGAGCACCACTGCATCCTCCAAAGACAGGCAGTGGGAGTCACCTCATCCCCACCCCAGTTATGCTTTGGGGTCATCACTCTCCTTCAAGGTTGCTTTCTGGTTGCTTGGCATTGTGGGGAATGAATCCATGACTGAGCAGCACCTGAGACCACAGAAGGAAGGTTCTTCTCCTCTGGGAGAACAGTGTCTCCCCTGGCTTTTCTCTTCTCCCACTTTTCTACCCATGTTGGCTTTCACTGCATTCTGACCTTGCTCTCTTTGCTGGAACTCCTTGACACCCAATCTCCCTTTCCAAAAGCAGACCGAGGAATGCTAACACCGAGCCTTTGAAACTCTGACATTTCAAAATCACTTTTTCTTTCCTCACCTATCATAGAGAGAATAAGTAGCTGCCATATTCTCCTCATGTTTTGCTTCCCCAGACAATGGGGATGCTGGTCTGCTTTTTCACCCTGTCCTCATCTTTGCTTCCCACTGCAGTTGATTCCACCCACCTGCTGCAGATAGGTCACACAGGAAAAAATCCATTTAAACTAGGGCTTGAAACATACTTTAAATGACATGTAGCCCTCTCAAGGGTCCTTCTGAGACCAACTGAATCTCAATTCATTGAAAGTTTCTTTCTGAGCAGATGAAAGAATTGAATGGGGCTGTGCTCTGCTACGTGGTGCTGAGGTTGATATGGCAACAAAGGTTCTAAAAATGATGAGACGCAAATGATATTCTCCTGTGTTATAAATAGCTGTGTCAAGTTGTTATGGAAACTGTCAAGTAAACTGGGCTAAGAAGGGCTACTTTTCCTGCTCTCTTTTGCCAAGGCTTTCTGAAACAGTCTGTGCCAGCACAGTACGAGGAGGAGCAACAGAAGCTGGGGAACACATTGATCAGGGTCTCTACAAATGAGGTGGGATGGACATCACAGCCTCTGTCCTTAGAGTCTGGGACTTCAAACAACATTGCTGTACCTGCTCTGTTCCTCATGACAGTGAAAACCATGATGTGGTCTCACCAGAATCCCCTCCTGGAGACCAGGGCCTTGATGCTCTGTGCAGACACAATTGTGTGGGCAGCATTTTCCCTGAAGTCTCAGAGAAAACACTCAGGTGGGTGAATGCCAGATGGAACTGCAGCCACAGCTGTGCATACAGTAAAACACTTTTGGGGCAGGTAAGTGCAAGAAGCGTCCACCAAGATTAAAAGTGCAGTTCAGTGGGTTTTGAAACCAATGTACCTGCTGTGAACTGGAGGGGGCATCATGTATCCTTTGATGGGAATATAAAAAAGGTGACAATCAAAGCAGAAATGTTGAATTGCACTTTGGGCACCAACCTTTTGTCTTAAAGGTATTCCAACAGCAGACAGATCCAAAACATCCAAATCCTCTCTGAAGGATCCTTCTGTTCTTCAGCTGAAAGGTTGCTTCGGCATCTTGTTTTCAGCCCAGGTCCCTTTTGTGAGCTGCACAGAGGCATCACTTAGATTAACCTCCCCTTGTGAGGTGCCTACTGTGTTGCATTGTCAGATGGGTGATTTTGAGATAACTCACTTGTTCTTGACTCATTTTATGTCCCAAGGAATTTTCCAGAGATGAAATGCAATTTGATGTCTTTGAAAGATACCAGGCAGGTAAATGAACCACTCACCTGTTAGTGCAGTCCTGTTATTGTCACTGCATCTGTCCAAGGCCATACAAGCAACACAACTGCTTATGGTATGCACAGCCTTCTTATCTTCATTTCCACTGATACAGTTGTCTGGCACCTATCCCTCTCAACACAATCAAGATTAGAGTCAGAGGGAATGAGGTTGTTGAAAGGTCTGCCTTTCATATTTCCAAAGGCATGATAGCAAGGAGAATTTTGAAAGGGTATTCCTGAGCTGATGTACAGTGGGTATTCAATCCCTATAAAAACCCTCTGTCATACATTCAATACACCTTTCCAGGGCTTAGCAGTCAGCATGTGGAGTTATGCCACCAGGGGTTAGTGGAATGTACTTTGTTCCTGTGTATAAATAGCTGGCTTTTAATAAAGAGCATTCAAAAGTATGCAGAAGCAGGCAGGATGTTAAGGCTGAGAAATCCTTTTCCTCCGGAGCTGGGCAAAAAAAAAAATTATATAAAAATTCACACATACAGAGGAAAGAAAGTAAAACACAGTGAATTGGCTTGGTGCCAGCATCACAAAAATGGGTGGAAAAAAAGTTCACCTTTGTCTCTGGGAGTAAATTTTTGCTTTTATCCCTTCAGTGAAGAAAAATTGCCATTTTCTTGGCAAAAGAATAGAATGCATGCACAATGGGGCAAGGCTGTGTGACACAGGGGTCAAACAATAAAACCCATGCCCTGCAAATCATTTTTGAAAGGTAAATAAGTTGCACCACACTCATTCTGCCATGGAGCTCCCATGCAGAAGAACCTGACAGAGCTCCTGGCCAGGAGCAAGAGCTGTTGGCCACGTCACACTGAGGAGAAACCACAGTCAAGGACAAGGAGGAATCTTGTGTGATCCAGGGGTGTAAGCACAATGGTCAGTCCTTCTGCACCATCTGTCCATCTGTCTTGACCATTTCAATTTATAAGGACCTCATATCATAGACTGTTCCTCTGTCTGGGCATGTTTCTGGTAGTGATCTCTGACTCCTATAGAGTATAAAAATATGAATAAGTAATGAGGAGTGATAAGGAACAAGGGAGATGGGCAGCAGTAAAAAGACCTGAGATAAATTGATGATGCAAATATTCCTATTGAGTGGTAAAGGTTTCAGAAGGAAAGAGGAGAGGATAAACAGGAGAAAGAATCAAGCACATCTAAGAGAAAGAAAGGATCTTGGTAAATGGCTCCCAGCCAAGGAGATGTTCAGGCAAAGAAAGGAAGACAGCAATGTCCCATCATGGGGGGCAGCAGTGCAGAGTGTTTCAACATGCAATTTATATTGGAGATCTAAAGAAATCCATAGAGGAAGTATAACCCTCTTCATTTGCTGGAAAATGTAATGTTTGTCCTCAGAATTTTACAGCACTGGCAGGGAACAGGGGAAATAACTTTTCTACTTGCATCACATCTGCTTACAGTCACCCCAGCAGGGCTTTCAGAGGCTGGTGGCTGTCTCCTGGAGCAGGGCTGCTTTGCCCCTGTGCTGCCTGGTGGTCACCAGGCTTGTGGGACAGGAGCAGAGTCAGGGCAGAGAGCCCCTATGAAATAGTGCACCTACAGACTGCTCTTGCCTTTCTGCTGGGTTGGTAAAGGGGCTAGGGCAACACTGGATCCAACCTTTTTTGAATGCATGAATATGCCTAAGCTAGTCTATGACTTCATATTCATCTACCTGACTCTTGTAGGCTGAGCTCCATGCGAGGTTGTGGGTGCAGATCATGCCTGGCATGAGAAATGCTGGGGATTTTAGCATTTACAGTGTGATTTTAGAGCGGGAACTGGCAGAAAAGAGTGGGATAGTCTTGTGGTGCTGAGAACAGATGAACCAAGTCTGACCAAATGGTGTTTTGGACTGGGGATCTTCTGTTGGGGGTCAAAGCACCTGATTGTAGGAACTGCCTGAGAGATTATGTCCAAAAGATGGAAACTTAGAAACTCTGTCTGCCAAAGTTTAAAGTTTCCATTTTGAAGGAGTCTCCTAGTCTGAGACTTATTCCTGACTATAAAAATGTAGATGACCCCCTGTTAGAACTGTCCCACACCTCCAAATGAGGAAAACTAAATACATAGCAGAAGACGAGCTACAGAATTGAACCGAGCATTCAAGTTTCCTGTAGGTTTTTCAGGTTGGTTTAAGGGAGACTGTAGTGAAAGAGGAACTTGGTGACAATTTCTCAGAAGTCACACAACTCCTGAGCAGCTCCTGGGGAAAAGAAACAAGCAAAACACCCTCTGCATATCAGGGCACTGTGCAGTGATTTTCCAGTCCTTTCCAATTGCTTCACAATGCGTGGGCTGAGCAGTGATTGGGAGCTCTTACATTTTAATGCCAAGTTTCAGAAAGATCTTTCTCGATGTCTACTCCACCTTTGTTTCCTCTTTTCTTTGTGGTTTGGGTCCACCCAGACTCAGAAGTCAAAGAAAAGTGGATGGGCTGATTCACTAGACTTTGCACTTGAACAGCTTCAGACATTTTTCATTCATTCCAATCCTCCTTGGAGGCATTCATAACACTTTTGCCTTTTTTTTTTTCCCCAACGCCTTACATGTATATACATTGCACTATCAGATAGGGTAGTGATAAGCATTAAAGGAGTGTGCTTGTTCACATCTTCTAAGTGATGTCAGACAAAAATGTAGCCCTCAGCTCAGCTCTCTGTAGTTCTGCAGCCACTCAGAGACTGCTCACGGCAGCATCTCTCCTGCTCCCTGAGCTCTATCCATTTCTTAATTTCATGCTTTTCCTTCCACCATTGTTTCCCCCTGAGATCAGGATGCATGTTCCACTTTCTTACTGCCTTTATTGCCACTCAGCTTATCTCATTTAGCAATTTTTTTTCTGAACCCGATCTGTTATCAGCTATGTTCTTGAGCATGTGGTCATCCCTGGACATATGCTCATCCCTGAAAATGTGATCTACTATCCTATACACCTAGGAAAGTTGGCCCTAGAGAATAGACCCATGCTCCTTGCTGTTTTCTTGCCTGCTGGGAGCTAAAAATTCCATGTTGAGTTCTCCCAGGAGAGACAGTACCTTTCAGAAATATTGTCCCCTTTTTTCTTTTCCCTGACAGTGGAAATGCTTTGCATACTTTGCAGATGTGTAAGGCTGTTACGTAAAGCATCACAAGAAAGCAAGAGCCCTTGCAAATAATAAAACTGCAGGCTAGTTGAAACCAGCCCCCTTATTTCATTTTTCTTAACGAAATGTAAATCTACACCCACACAAACTATGCGCGCTCGGAGCAAAACAGTATTCCACATTCTGCGGCCGGGAGGGAGCCTGGTGGAGGGGCAGCTGCCTCACCACTCCCCTTCTCCTGCTTCCTTTCCGCACCAGGTTTGATCAGCCTGGGCACTGGCACGGGTGCTGCCAGAGGTGCTGAGGAAGTGGCTTCCCCATCCATTGCTCATCAGACAGTCTTCCTCGAGGATCTTCCCTCCCCTGTGGGCTCTGCAGATGTGGACTGGAAAGTGCTCAGCCTGTTTTCCTCCAATAAGTCTTTCATGTGCCCAGGCAATCTTCCCAGACAAACGTGGGCTCAAGCACAAAAACTTGTGAGAGTGGTGTCTGTCCAGCTGATGTTCATCCTGGACATTCTCCATCTGAGCAGCCTGGGTCTTGTGCCCTCTTCCCTCCTGCTTGGGACCAGAGCCATCCCACTTTCACACTAACTTGCTTTTCCACCATGCATAGGTCTGGTTTAGACATGGAATAAAGATGACAACCCTACCTTCCACCACTCCTTCCAAAAAAAGTAAAGGCATGACAATCTTGGAGCAACACCTTAGTGGGCATCTCAAAATTACTGCTACAAAATCACTGCCAAAGAAGTGACAGGGCAATCTGCAGGATGAGGCATTTCTCAATATGATATCCAGGAAATTGTTTAACGTGACTAGCTTCAATCAAATTAATTGTCTATTATTCAATTAAAAATAAGGAAGTAAAGAGACAAAACCTTATTTAATTTCTTTCTGTCATCAGCCAACGTAATCTTCAGTTTAATGATCCTGATGGGTTGTCTTCACATGAATAAAGAATTTTTCCTCAGGCCACATACTCCACTCATCACTGGGGGCTGGGAAATCTCAGTTCCATTAACAAAGGAGAAGTCCAAAGATGCTGCTCTGCAGATGGGATAGAACAATTCCCCATTGCTATTAAAGTGCCTTAACTGGAGAAGCATTTGGGCTTGCAGAGGGACAACATACCCCATTTTCTAAGAAAAATTACTTCCTTTTCTCACGTATATTTTGTGACAATTCATTTCCTCTCCTCTTCCCAGAGGTTTTATAAGCTGTTGTTTCGTAATTTGCTGTCAGGTCCCAGGAACTGCAGCCTGGACACAGACAGAAGCTCAAGAAGAAATCCTTCCACTGAGCCTGGATGCGCTGGCTCCAAGCTGGTATCCAGGAAAACTGTGCAGGAACAGCGAGCCTCACCCTCTGCAAGGAACCTGGAAAAGGAACACAGGCTGCATCCAAGCTGCTTCTCTGCTGCTTCCACTTCTGGACAACAACTCAGGGCCAGGCTTAGTTTCCCTGAAATTATACTCCTTGAGGCAGTATTAGAAAGCCTCACCTCGATGGCTTTGCCCAGTGTAATACCCAGACAGGTCCCTGTCTCGAACAGAATTAAAGCACATAATTTGAACTGCATCTCTATGTTTCCTGCACCTACACACAATGTTTCTGCTCCAGTTGGAGAAGATGAAGTTCAACACATGGACAGTTAAATTAGACTTGAAAAGAGATAGCCAATGGGAAGAGGGAAGATAAGAAAAGGCTCTGTTGGACATGGTACACCGAGGGTATCCTAACCAATGCAGGTGCTGATGGAGCTGGTGATGGCTGCTGCAGTCTCTGTGCCCTACAGCAGGACAGAAATAGGTGGCCAGGAGTTACCTGTTCCGAGAGTCTCCCCTCCATTTTGTCCTCAGTTCTGAGTCTAATCCTCACTGGTGCCTGTTCACTGAATGTTCACACACACATTTCATCACACACTTGGTGTTTGTGGCATTTCCCAGTGTTTGTAACCCACCCCAACCATGTGGGCCACCCCGCAGCAGACACTCCAGCTTATGGAGGCTCTGGGACCACAAGCATGATCCTAAATCCTTCAGGATGCTGAAGTGATGCTGCAGCATTGGCAGAACCCCCGGTGACAGTCCCAGCCTCCAAGGGCATCCATGGTCTCCTCTACCTGCGTTTCAGGTATATCATGTTTCAGCTGCAGCGAGTGTGACACTGGCACCTTTGTGTGACTGAGGCTTTTGTGCATCAGCCAAAGTGCAATGCTAAACCAATCAGGGTAATGAGTGCCTGCTAACACACCACTTACTCCAAAAGGGAGGTTGTATACTATTGCCCGAGCCATTGGAAGTGTCTCTTTGTGGCTGGGCTAAGTCAGAGGCCAGGTGGGCTCCTCCCGGGGCAAGTCTGCTGGTCTGATGTCCATGCAGCACTGGGTCACACTGGGCTCTCCATGGAGAAGCCCCACTTGCCAGCCAGGAGCTTTATGGTGGATGGTGGAAACCAACACTGCGTTACTTGTGCCTCCTACACCTTCACCATACCCTGCTCCAACCCAGCCCCATGCAAGAGGTGAGGTTCTACATTCTTGGTGGCATACTGCAAAAAGGGAATGCAGGAGCTGTGCTGATTCAGGGATTCCCTTTTCCCAGGAAAGATGCTCTGGTGGAATTTCAAAACTCCTTTCCCTTGACAGAAATCTCCTCTGCCACTGTGGCTCCCAAAGGGTGGTCCAGAGCCTGGGAAATGCTTCCACTTGGACCTACCTGCAGGATGAGCCTGGCCTGACATAGATCTGTAGGAGGGACCAGGCTTTTCTTATCCCTTGCCAAAAATAAAACAGAAATGAGGGAGAACAAAAAAATTGGGGGTGTGAAGGGGTTACTTGTCAGACCAGGCTCCGAGTCCAAGGAGAGAGGTCAGAGGATTCCCTGTGAAGCACTCAGAAGCTGCGGGAGAAGATGATAAAGGTTCCTTTAGGTCAGCATCTGGCATTGCAGGGCTGCCTTGCCAGTGCTCTGGAGTCTGGAGCACTGTGCAAATAAAGATAAAGTGACACGACATCCTGTTAGGAAGGTCACTAACTGGCCGTGGAGCAATCAGGATGAAGTGCTATGAGTGGATTTTGGTGTCGGAAATGCCATCAGTGAAGGTGGCCCCTCCCTGCAGGGACATCTCCCCTGCCTAGGGCACAGCATTTGCTGGTGGGGTGGACAAGTCCTGACTTCACCTTGACCTTCCTGAGCGTCTGTTTTGGGGCTGAAGGGAGGCTCAGGCACAGCTTAGAGTCACTGCAGGAGGTGAAGGAGCACTTCTGAGTGCAGAACAGCCCTAGTTAAGATATTCCTACCATCCAGGGACAGACCCCTGTCCTTGCAACCTCTTCTTATGGATGGAGGTGGCAGTGGCTGGAGTCCTTTGCACGTGCTGCACAGCATCTCTTTTCTAAAGCAGTGAGGTCCTGATTCAGAAACCAGGCTACATTTCATGGAAAGAGGTGTTTAGTCATAAACTCAGCTCTCTTGGTCTATTCTGGCAGCTACTCCAATGTAACTGGCCTGTTCCTCTGTGTGACAGTCAGCAGAAACTCTGGTTTTCAGTCTCACATTTGAGAAACCATTTCTCCAGCTTTTAGGAGAAAGGGAAGGCTGCTTAAAGCTTTCCACAAAGAACAGTAGCTCCAAAGGCTTTGCATCCTGGGCAACTTCAGTAATTACTGCTCAGACATCAGCCCCTGGCCAGGCCTGATCCCACCCTGAGCAGCAGAGCAGAGCAAGGTTTGCACACCATTCCTGCTTTTTTCCAGTTTGGTGTGACAGTGGCTGCCTCCTCTAGCAATCACCTGACTATGGTAATTTTGTTCTAAGGCATGTGACTCCAGTTATCTCCTCTGAATTAAGACATGCATTGCAAAATTTAAAATTTTTTTTCTGTACGGCCTAGAAAAGCATATTTTTGACAGAGTATGACTTGACACCTTTCTGGAAAGCATGACTACTTGTCTCTGAGTTTGCCCAATGGGAAATGTAAATTACCAGTAAGCCAGCATGACATATCAAATTCAGCTCCCTGAGTAGAGCATATTAAAATGCCATTTTTACATCCCAAATTATATTTCATTATGCAGTTACAATTTTGACAGTAGCAGTGTGCAGAATGCATTTCATATGCTAACTAAAACAGACTTTTTTTGCTAACTTGCTGAAAAAATATTATGGTATATCTAGGGCATAATGTTTCTGGAGTGAAAAGAACAGCGGCACCAGGGATATAGTCTGTGATCTTTGTTTTGGGTGCTGATTGTAGTTGTACACTCTGCTCAACATGAAGTGACAGACATTTAACCCATTACTGCTAAAGAACCATCCCCCATTATATTTTTGTCTAATTTTAGTAATTTACATGCAGTTGGATTAGATGATCCCTGTAGGCTCCTTTGACTAAACTCTTCTATTCTACAAAAACAATTTGCTATGGGTTTCAATGGGTTATTGTCATAGAAGACGACACATTTTTCCAGATGGCTTTCAAAATCCTTATTTCTTTCAAGAAAGAGAAGAAAAGGTGAGCCTAGGGTTATAAACTTTATCTAAAATCAATAGAGGTGGATGTGGGGTTTAGCCTAGGGCAGAGCAGAGACCATTTCTCTTTACACACATTGGCAAATAGGAGAGACTTTGCTAACTTTATTTTCTTGAGCTGCTCTCATGGCCTACGTTGTTTACTCACTCAGGGAGGGAGGGAGGGGTATAAAGTGTCACCCCACCTCTTGGTATGGGCAGCAACAGGAGAAGCTGTGACAGCAGTGAAGTGTCATCTATTTGCCACCTACTCCAAGGCATTACTTTTGATGTGCCAATCAGCTCATCTGGAATTGGGGATAACCTGCATCCAGATCCAGTAACTCCTGCTTCCTGCCATCATCAGGAGCTAAACTAGGAGCCAGGTTGTGCTTCCGGTGCCTCAGACATTTTTGCTTTTAATACTACTGCTTAGACCCTGCTGTTATATCCTAAATGGGATCCCTGTGTCCTCTGTCCCTAGGCATTCCTCCGTAGCTCAGTCTGGAGACATCGCCACAGGATCTCCTCTGCCTGGCTTGGGTGCTCATCGAGCACTTCATTCCTCCTGCTGCTACCTCTGCCAGCTCCCCCACTGCTCCTGGCTTTTAGGCAGCCTTCAGACACTGATCAGAACAGCAGAACAGATCAAAGATCTGTTTATAAAGTGGTGTTTCATTAATGCATGGCCAACAGGGGCACCAGGCACATGACAAGAAGCTCTTGGGACTCTGTGCCCAGGGGCTCCCTCCTCCCGGGCACCAGTGCAGCACCTCTTGGCAGCCCCGTATTCATTTTGGCTGGTGCCCGGCCAGCAAAGCACGATAAGAGATAATTAGTGATTAAATTGCAACCTTTTATCTCGGTAAATGACAGTTACTTCCTCGTAGGCTGCCTAGGTTGACAGCGAGTGTTCAGGACAAGCTGAACAAATCTGTTTGCTTTGATCCTGCATAAAAACCTGGGAGAAGCTTCCCAGTCCTAAGGCAAGGCATGGTGGAAGGCTCCCGCGGCTTTGGCTCCGCAGCCCCTGGGAGCCTCCAGTGAGAAGTTTTGCTGGAAGTGGGTGCATCCCTCCGGCCACCGCCTCGTCCGGAGCCTCGCAGCAGCAGAGGGCAGTAGCTCAACGTGATGCTTCCTCCGCTGCAGGCGGCTCACCCCCGGCTCTCGGCATCCTTGCCTTCGGGCTTTCGCAGCCTCCGGGTAGCTGCGCATGCTATTAACATCAATCATGCCTTTTTAAATAAAGCTGGGAGTCCTCTGCAGGGAAGGAGGAGGGCTTGCCTGTTCCCCCGGCCTCTCGCAAGGCACCCACGGGCAGCGCGGAGTGCCTGCAGCTGACTCACTGACTGCCGCGGTGCCTCCCCGTCAGCCGGGGAGGTGGAGGTGGCACAGGGAGTTAAGGCACTGTGTGGGATGTGTAGGTGGAGCAAGCACCCTGGGAACTGAGGCTGAAGAATCGGGCTGGCTGTTGTTGCTCATTAGGCTCTCCTCTGCAGTGGATGTGAGTCCCACAGAAGAGGCCAGCAGTCTCTCCGGATGGTGAGAGTAAAGCTTTCAGCAATACCTGCGCGCTGCTCCTGAGTGCTTGGGCAGTGCAGGCTGGTGCAGAGTCCTGGGTGCCAGTCTTTGGGAATAAAAACAATTTCTATCCTATTGAAGGGTGGTTTCTGATCTAGTACAGAGCACCCAGACCCTGCCTCAGCAACATAAAAAATCCTTCCTATTTGCAGTTTTCTTCCTTGTGGGTACGACAGAGTGACCCCGAAGCTAAAGACACACAGGACACAGACTCCTCTAGAAAAACAGGCGGAGGCACAAAAACATGATTCCCTCTAACAGCCTCAAAGGCCTCTTCAGAAGATTCAGAAACCCCAGCAAAGAGGAGGGAAATAAATCATGGAAACTTGTGATGAACCCCACCCTGAAAATACCAGCGCACACACTGCTGGGGCAATAAACCCGGCGCACAAGCAGCAACATGGCAGGAGGGTGCTCAGAGCCACATTTTACACAATCCAGCGCAGGTATGTGAGTTATTGCCTGGTGCCCTCCTGCCTCGCCGGGACGCGGCCCGAGAGCTGCACAAACACGCTCGGGGTGCTGCAGGTTATATCTTTACCTGCTTTGGCAAGCTCGGCTCAGCCATTAGCCGAGTGAAAGCTGTGCCTCACCGCAGGTCCCGGGAGCCGCAGCTCCGCGTGTGCCGGCGCGTTTCCCAAGGCGGGCTGCTTTCCCAGCGCAGCTCCGGGAGCCGGAGCTCACCCCTACCCTCCTTGGCTCCGGCGGGGCCGCGCTGCAGGAGGGAGCTGCCTGCTGCCTTGCGCAGGAGAGAGTCATGAAGGGGCACAGGAGTCTCCAGAGCAGAGCAAATCTGCAGGAGCAGCAGGTTTCTCTGGCCTCTGCAGTGCCTGGATGCCCTCCAGACCCAAGCAGACCCCAAGAAGGGCTGGCACTTGTTGACCCTGCTATTTCATGGAATCATAGAGTCATTAAGCCTGGAAAAAACCTCTGAGATTGAGTCCAGCCATTAAGCCAGCACTGCCAAGCCCACCACTAAACCATGTCTCTAAGCACTACAGCTAGACATTTTTTGAACACTTCCAAGGATGCTTGTGTCCTGCAGGGCTGGAGAAATCACAGGCTGTGCTTGCAGCAGCCTCCCAGGAGCCTGGCTTTTCTGTGTCTGCAAATGTCTTTACTGGGTGCTCTGAGACTGCTCTGCACACTGAACCTATAACCTTACACCAGGCCTTGCTCCCTCCTGCCCGCTGCCATCCAGGGAGCAAACACAACAGGAAGGAAAAGACCATCATGCTGGAGTGTTTCCTTCTCACTGCCACAGGGGAACACCCAGCATCGGCCCCATCCCGGACCTCCTTGCTCTGCAATCCCCTCTTCAGGCAGGTCCATACACTTTGCATCCAGATTTTTTGGCTGCAGTCACTCCAGGCACCACATGCAGAAACCTAAAGGGAGTTACCCTGGCATAGGGTTTCATGCAGGACCTTCTGAGTGTTCAGGATGGATCAGATTTGTAAGGCTATCAGCACATTATAAATCAGTACATTCCCCATTTACTTTCTTCACTTCTGTGGAAAAAGGAGGTCCACAAAGCACCTTGAGGTTCCGGACACAGTTTAAGTATCATCAGGATTTGTTAAAGGACTTTTTTTTGCAGTGTCTGAGCCACCAGAAGTAAATGTCAGCCTCATTGTCTTGAGGAGTTTTTTGTCTGCTTCTTGGGCCCTGGCATGAACAATACTCAGCTCTGGGCACCCAGCTCTGAACTCATTGAAATCAATAAAAATATTTAGGATGACCCCAGGCAATATTTTCCTCCTCAATAGGAGGATGCCACTGCTCTATCCTATACAGAAAGCCACCAAGGTGAAGCAAGGTGACTAAGATCATGCAGCAGCTCAGTGACAGAAGATCCAATTCCTCTGTACCACAATGAAAAATGTCCCCAGACAGGGGGGTTGATGCCACAGGAGTATTTCAGAGCCTCACAGGGTTGAAGGAGACACAGAAGTCTTGTGGAGACAAGAATGAGGAATCAAAGCATGATGTGAGAATGAGGCAGGAAGAGATCACTTGCTGGATGGTCCAGAAACTCTTAGAGGTGAGGTCTGGCTCTTGATCTCAGGTCTGAGGCTTGGAAACTTGAATCTCCATAAGATGGTCTTAGGGTGATGACTTCAAGGACAGTCTTGGAAGAGAAAACCAGCAGTCCCATTTGCCATCAGTGCTTACTGGACCTGGAGAAGGCACTGATCATGAAGATTTAAAGAGAAGGATTTGCAATTAACTGGCTGTTAATAATCCCCAGGCACTACCTGTTGCTTGCTCTGTAGATGGCAGCACAAGGAAACCAACCAACTTCATGAACTGTGCGAGGCAAGTACAGAGGTCTGTCATTAACAGGGTCAGTGGAAGGAGTTATTTCACCTGAGACTTGAACCACTTTCAATTTTTAACAGCAATGGGTTAAGAAAACAAGAAAGAAGCCACAGCTGCAAATAAGTAGTAAAAGTAACTTGTAAAGAAAGAAAGGTCTTATGTCATGTGGAGATAGCCTTCAGCTCATAAAATCCTCTGATGGTTACCATATAACTGCAGCTCAAGGGAAGAAAGCCACCTGATTAGGCTTATTAAGAGTCTGTGTTCTTTTGGGCACAAATCTGACCCTTATTCTGTGTTTAAATAGCAAATATGGACTCATTGTCTCAATCCCCAAATGTTTTTGCAAAAGAGGCTGGTATGGCAAAATTTATCAAAACACAACATGTTCTAAAGTGCTTGGAATTTCCATCTGAAAAATGTGGGTAGCTAATAGTTCTCAATCACCTCCTCTGTGTATCTGCCTTGAAATAATTTTGTTGCATTTTGATAAAGCTTGGCTCTGCAATTTAAAGCCATAAATATGCCCTCCTGCAGAAAGACAGAGCTTTTGTTTTTCCTTCCACAGGGCACACTGGAAAGGGAGCCTGGAGGGACCTTCATCTCATGAACTCCCAGGGCTGCTATTTCTGAGCACCGATTTCCTAGTTGGGATGTAGATCTTGACCTCCGTGCCCCCAGCCGCCTGGTTTGCATAAACAAAGAGCATCGCAAAGGAGTCGAAGCCGGATGTACCTACAGCAAATAAATCTCTTCCTCTCTGACAAACAGAGGATGAATTGGCCTCTTGCACGTCATGTCTGGTTGTCTGTCCAAAACTGTCAGTCACAACTTTCTCTCTGGGAGCCTTGGATGAGACAAGGGATAAAAGGGACATAGAAGTGACATCAGTAAGGCTAAAACAATGAGCGACAGGATTTCCTCTACCATCTCCATTACTTGATTCCTACAAGTTTTCCAATCATGGCTGGTCAAATCCCAGACAGTGTCTGTGTGCATTTGACTCACACAAGGAGAACTAATAAACCATCTCCTGTCACTCCTGTCCCAGCCCCATTTCTGCATTCATTTTCTGGAAAGAGTCCAGTGAACAAGTTCACCAGCCTGAACATTTGGGCTGGAGTGAATTTTAAAGCAAACATCTGGGATCTCTGCAAACAGGAAATCCACACTCCTGGGCTGGAACATTTGTAGTTGAGAAGTAGGTGCTTTCTGCTCTCCAGATGAGAGATCCCTGGGAGACGCCCTGTAATCTACACATCCAATCAAGCCCTCGCTGTTCTCCTCAGATTTCAGGTGGTGAATCCTAGAAGCACAATGTTGGGAGTCATACCATGAATTACAGCAGGAATTATTATATCATGAGTCATGGGAAATTAATTTGTGAGCGCTGGACATTGCTCGTGGGTAATTTGGCCATGCCCAGACCAGGGGGAACATGAACTCTGAGGCAGAGCTCATCTCCTCTCCAGCATCCTGGAGGGAGTCCTTCCCTGGTGAATGGGAGAGACAGGACAGGGAATCACGCATGGCCAACGTGCCCTGGCACAGGTTTGGGGCTCAGGAGAAGAACATTTATCAGTCCCATGCTGGCTTTCTGAGCAGTAACGTGGCTTCATCCATTGCCTGGATGATTTAGGGTAGAGTTATTTGCTCAGCTTCACTAACAGTGTGACAAGCAGCAAAATGTCACAGACATTTCCATCCCAGTGAGATTTTTCTGCAGTCACACAGAACATTGTTTTCTGGCATACACCATCTGGCCCTATTGGACCTGCACGTGTTTATGCCAGCGAATGCTCTGACCCAGTAATCTCTGTAATACACATATATATATAATCTTCAGTTTGCAGGGTCAATACGCAGGGCAGCCTGTAATGAGAAACACCCTCACGTGGGTCATGAAACTATAGTGTGAGATCTTGGAGTACAAGTCCTGCCCCTTGGATACTAACTGAGGCTTTGAAACCTTTTCCCAGCCTTCCAGTTATGTGTGAAATGTGAAAATACAGGGTACCCTCCTCCCCAGGGACTGAGGACTAATCCAACCTTGCTAAAACTTCCTTCCAGACCTCCTGGGAATGGGGAAACTGAGGCAGCAGCTGCTGCACAGGACATGGGTCTATCCAGGGCTCTTCCCCATCCCGTTCATACTGAGCTGGTCCAAAAGAAGCAGTGACACTGGGACAGTGGGCCCAGGCTCCTGGATGGATGCTGAGCTCAGTTCTCATCTGGGCTGACCTACAGCGCTGGTGTAAATCCAGATTAATTTGGCCACCATCATTTCTTGTGGGAATGATGCCCGGAATGCACATCTGTATAATTTTTGTATTTTTTAAAGGCAGATTCCAAGCTTGTGACGAAACAGCATGTTGGGCAGGAAAACTCTGCACCAGTGATCAAAGCACAGAGAGGATCAGCATTCCTGCTGGGACAGGCTGAGCTGTCTCCATTTTCCAGTCCATCCTGGACAGAGGGGCTGTTTTCTCAGATTCCAGAGGGCAGACTAGGAGCTCCATCCAGAGCTCTGAAGTTCACATCTGAAAAACTCTGCATCTACCTCTGGAAAGGATGTGCCTTTCTGGGGGAAAAAAAAAAAAAAGTTTGATTCAGATTAGAAGGCGACGGGGCAAGTTATTTCCTGGTGGTCCCAGTTGCTTTATATCTAAGAGGAATGTAGCCCATGAGTTTATTTCCACCCTTCCCATTCTCCTAATGCTTCAAGGGCTCTCCTTCAGAAACACTTTTTTGGGGTTAAGCAAACCAAAGCTGTAATCCCTGCAGTGCCCATCGTGTTTCTGCAGCACTTTTGGAAAGGAGAAGGGTGGAGGTTGCTTTGAGCTCGTCACAGACCATTCCTTCACTTTGGATCTGGATACATGAGGCTGAGCCCTGCTTGGGGGCTGAAGGGGAGCAGACCTGGCTATTGAGTACAGGTGACCCACAGGCTGCACTCAGTTCCCTGGAAGGGACCCAGGGATGTCCTCTGGGCTTTGTGTGCTTCCCCACACACAGCCTGGTCCCAGTCCTGCTCTTCAGCCCCTCACTGAAATGGAGGGGGGAAAAAAGAGAAGGAGGGAAAAATATGAAACAACGATGAAGGCTCCACCCTAATTCCAGGTCAGGTACATCAGCAACCTTCCATTTTTGTGGATCTTGCATTTAAGGATTCATCCTACTGTCATGGAGGTTTCTAGTGCCACACAGCAACCCACAGACTGGAGGACAAGTCTCTCTGTACCTCCATTCAGTTGGTCAGTGCTCCATGAAGATTTTTCTTGCCGCTCTGAGCCCTGGGGAAAGGTTGTGAAGGCTTCAGGTGGTAGGGAGGTGTCTCACTCATTTGTTTGTTGGTTTGGGTGTTGTTTTAAGATCAGAACAGCCTCTTGTTCTGCTACCCCAGTGGCCAACTCCCCGTGCTGGCCTCAGGTTTACGCTGCCAGAAAAGCTTGGAGTGTAAACCCTCAGGCATCCCCTGTTTATCTACACAACACGGCTGTGGGAAGGGAAGTGCTGCTAGCCCTGAAAAGAAAATAAATTAACATGGAGTGACTGACAGGCAGATGAAGGCTCAGAACCCCAAAGGGAGGCAGATAAAAATCAAAGGAAAGTGAGGAACAGAGCTGCATGATTTTCCCAGGAGTGGCACAGGTAAGACACAGTTTCTGACAGCCTGGTGGTTCCTGGTAGATTTGCCAGTCCCCATTCTTTCCATGCCCTGAAGGTCTTGGAGAAGAATGCTGAGAAGAGCAGGGGGCTGGCAGGCAGGAGAGGCCAGGCCTTCTCCTGTGTATCTTAGGATGCAGCTCAGCCAGTATCACATCACACTGGGCTAGAAATCACATTTGCTTGAGTTCCCAAGATAAAGCAGCATATAATATCTCAGTAATTTTCCATCCATCCATTCAGTCTCGTACACTCAGCATTTACTATCATCAACTTTATTGTCTCTTCCAATGCAAACAGCCCTGCAGCACAGCCTTTATCTTCCCCTCCTTATCTCCAGGCTTCCAGGCTAGGGGAGCCCTCTGGAAAAAGTGAGATTTTTCTCAAAGAGAAACATGATTGCAGGCAGTTGACTTCAGATAGGCCCTACTACTTCTCACTTTTCTAGTGGAGAGGCAACCCCGTTAGGAGCCTGTATATTTAAGTGGAATGTTTCAACAGCTGGGAAAAACCCCATCCTGCTGCTGAAAGTGAGGGAGAGGCACATGGCTTCAGCCAGCAGAAACCAGGGAAGCTCTGTGGCCTGACAAAATGAGGGCATTGCCTGGTATTTACTTGGAGCAGAGCTTTCTGTTAGGAGTTTTCCCCAGTCAGAGACTCCCTTCCTCGTGGTGCTGCATTCACCAGCAACCACGACACAGGGTCACATTTTTTCCCGATAAAAGAAGACTCCAGGGCACATGAAGCCAGGAAATATATCTGGAAGATGCAGGGAAACAGAGAAGATGCTCCTCCAGACCATTTCTGGAGGCTGTGAGGGCCCAGGGAAGGATGGCAGGCAATGCCATGCAGTCCATGCTCCGTGCTCAGAGCGAGACCCGTGGGGTGTGAGGATCAGGGTGCAGAGTTTGTACTGTGCTGCATGCTGGAAATTGTATCCACTTGGTTCAGCTTCTTTAAAAAGTCGTTCAAAAGCATTTGGTGAAGCTGAAAGAAGCCTTGACTTGAAAGAGGAAGTGTGGATTGAAATCCTAAGTGCTTTCAATACTCTAAGTCCACATGTGAAGCATGATTTAAACCGAGATATGTGTTGCCTAACCCAAATGATTGCAGTGACAGTTGCATTAACCTCTCTGGCACCAGAGAGGAGATCACATCCCTCTAATACCAGCTCTAAACAACAACATTTCAATGCCAGTTGAAAAGCTAACACGCAACTGGCATTATCTGTGTTTTCTCTCCAGACTGTGCCAAGATACTCTTTTTTTATGAAGACTTGATCCAGCTCAATTTAGAAAAAAAAAAAAAGGTTAAAAAAAATCAATTCCCTGAGTCTGAATCCCAGCACTTGGCAAGCTGCACCCTGGCGAGTACTTCTCAAAGCAGGACACATCTTGTTCTCTGGAAAAGCTTAAAACCCAACACCTCGGGGTGCATTATTGCAGGAACTTTTTATCACAAGGGAGCAGTTTCCTGAAATCACACAGTGAGAAGGGTGTGGGAAGGTATGGAGTCTTTCTTCCATTCTGCCCTGGTGCAAACACCTTCTGTAGAAGCAAGATTACTTGCAGGCAGGTTAGGCTTATGCTGGAGCCCTCTTGTTCTGTGGTCACGTAGCATCATGAGCCACAGATGAAATCTGGCCTGCCTCGAGGTCAGTGGAAGTGAGCCATGGGATTTTGTTGTAAGGAGCACTTTGAGCAGCCACTATATTTGAAAAGGCCAAGATTAAGCAGAGCTTGAAGACCGAGTACATCCTCAAGGCCTAGAGTGCAGCAGGACCTCTAGGACCGCGTCCCATGAAAGCAGAGATGCCATAATACAGTGCTGAGGGGTGCTATATAAATATGTCATTTCCAGTGAGTCACTCTTCCCACAGATTCTTGTCTGTGCCATGTTGCTATTAGTGTTAGAAGCAATTTGTGGGTGAGACGGTGTTTCACCAAGGACAATATCTGTGATTCAACACTTTCTCCCATCCTACTTGTTTCAGAGCACGTAAAAGAGATACTTAGGTAGGAGACAGGTTTGTAGTTCCTCCACTTGCTGGAAGCTGTGATTGCTGAATTCTCACTTCCCTGACCCAAACCTTTTTGCTTTATCAGTACTGTGGCTCTGCCTGGGAGCTCCAGCTGAAACTCAGGTGGTGGCTGTGCTGGGTGCTGTACACCAACGTGCCCCAGGCGACACCCTGGCGACAACAGGCACCAGGTTAATGCATATTTGCAAACTCTTCTTCTCTCTCTGTCACAACCCCCCCTACACATCACCTTTTTTTGGAGTAAACATCCCCGTTGCTTGTTCCCCACACTCCAAAAGGGCCCTACCAAAATTGCCTGACTTTGTGGCTCTGGATGAAGCTGTTGCTCTGAGCAAGTACAGACAGACAGAGCGATTGCCATAGCAACAGAAGTTATGTGTGAAATCCCTGGGAACCGGTCCTCCTCCTCCTCCTCCCCCACCCATTCAGGTCCCTTTTCAGATTGCTTTCCTCTTTTTTTTTTTTTTTCCAAGGTTCCAGTGCCAATTCATTCCTTGTGCTGAACACCTAGGGAGAAGCTTTGAAAGCAGCCCGCCGGGTTACGATAGCATGCCACCAATTACCGCAGTGGCAGGACAACTTTGTGGAGCATCATATTGGAAAAATGCACCCTGCTGGGTCTTGAGAAAGTCTTAATAAGGGGAATTGAAAGAGAGCAGACAGTGGGAGGGTTGCTGCCTGCATTTAGGACCTCAGGGGCATATGCCAAATTCGTTCCTGATCAGATCTGCACTGAACTGTTTACTTTTTGAGAGGCTAAGTCAACAGATGCCCATCAAAACAAATTAAAACCATTTAACATCAAGCTGCTAATGGCTAGAACCACACAAAATAATGCAGGTTATTAACCCCATAATAAGGAGCTCATTAAAATGGGAATTGCCAATTAGGTTACTTAGGAGTTCCATTAGGAGAAATACAAGCAACAGAAAAACCACTGAATATTTGCCAGTTGCTGGGTGCAACACACTGTGAAGACTGATGGCCAGGGAGATGTGTCCAGCTGGTGTAGACTGGAAGCATTTCCCAGGGCTGCAACACAACTAAACTGTCTTAAACCACAGCAGGATAAAGTTCAAATGTCTCATGAACTCAACTCAGACCTCGATGAGGTGCATTTTGTGCAGGGAGTGCCGGAAGTTTCATTGGTGGTGAGGGTTAAGGATACCAGTGCTACCACTCACATTTGTGTTTGTATTGACATTTAGCTTCCCTTGGCAAGCAGTGCTTCCTTCAGGTCAAAAGGGACATTTTTAAACATCCTTTGGACATGACCATCAGCCCAAAACTTACCAAAAGCTTTTTATATTGTAATCTCTGACAAGACAGACATTAAATAGGACAGCTATAGGCGGCGTGACCTCACATATAGACATCCCCAAACTGCTTTGGAGAACAGCTTTTCTACTCTAGTCTGTGCCCTGCATTTTACTATTTCTCACAGCTCTGGGGTTTTAACTTATTCTTCCTAGGTACTGGCATTTTTATGTCATCTGGAGGGTGCTGGCAGCCTCTCAGAGCTTGCTTTGCTTTATATATGTAAAAATATATTTTTCCCGACATACTGAAAATGGCATGCTCAGAAGAGACCTTTAAGCTTTATTTTGTTGCTGTATAAAAGTAGCACAATAATGTCCTCATGTTGAAATCCCCATTTCCCAAATGGCACCCGTCTTGCTTTCCCACTCACACACTTGAGCAGATTTCAGATATCACAGAATCACAGAACATGCCGAGTTGGAAAGGACCCACAAGGATCACCGAGTCCAACTCTTAGCCCTGCACAGCACCATCCCCAAGAATCACACCATGTGCCTGAGAGTATCACTCACACACTTAACTCTCACAAAACCAGATTTGATCTGAATGTTCCCAAACAGGCTTTTAGACATATTAGGAATGAGACAGACATTTAAAGGTTTCTGACTTAAGAAAAATGCTTTAAAAAAGGAAAATCCTTATTTTCCCTTCTGAAGGCAGACAAAGCCCTGAAGTGTCATGAGATGCTTCATGAGATGGGAGGAGGAGGAAGGGAGCAGGAAAGGCTGGTGTGATGCCTGAGCACACAAGGAGGTTTTTGTGGCAGATATGTTTTCCCGAAGTGCTCTGAAAGCATCCAAAAGGGGCACTTTTCACTCAGAAAAGGACCCAGCACTGACCCTGGGAAGACAACAGCCGTGATAACTCCCTTCTGTGTCACAGCTGAAGGGGCCTACATCACCTACATCTATACCTAAGGGACCACACCACCCGGGAATAGGAATTGCTGTCAACCTAAATGATAGTCTTCCCACAAGGACTGAATTTCCAGAAGGTACATTTAGTCAAATAAGTCACCTCCTACTTTGAAAACACCCATCTTTATCCATGCTTTACCTTCACCCCCCACAGCAATGGGAAATCTCTGCAGTGCCAAGCTCGACAGTATGTCAGGATACAAACCACTGTGGGTTTATACTGCACTGCCCAGGGCTGGGGTGAGCTTAGCTGGGAAAGTGGATTTTGCTGTGCTGGAATGCCACTCCTGGAGCTGATGTACCTTTGGGAAAGCTCCATTCCAGCCCCTCCTTGGGCCAGCTTGCAGTCCCTATTGAGAGCCCCACTCCTGACGCCTGGTTTCACTCATGGTACTGACAGCAGTCCCAAAGACACCTGGGGAAAATGGACCCAGGATGGGGGAGAACACACAGGAGTTACCTGCTCCTTCCCACAGCATCATCAGTCCCACATCCAGGGTGTGGGGATGAGACATCACACAAGGGACCACCAGCATGTGGCAACTCCAGGCAAGTACAAGTAGCCCTGTTGTATGAGGGCTTTACGTGGGACCATGAGAACAATGTGTGTGTACTTCTTTTTGATATAACTAGACTGGCACTTCAAGGGGAAGAATTATGTGAGCATGTCAGTAATAGCTTTATGCAGCCCAAGGTGAGCATTTGAAAGTTATTTAATAGGCAAAACTGTGCTTTGAACAGTCAGCAAATCAAGGTCATCTCATTCAACAAAATCACAAAGAACAGCAAAAGTGCTAAATCAGTATGATCATATATTTACAGTGAATAATTTAAGCAGCTCCAGAGTTGGAACCAAGAAGATTTCTTCAATGCTTTGAATTTAGCTCTGTTTTCAGAAGCACTTAAAATGGTAAATTATGTTCTTTTATCCCACTGGTCTTATGGAAACTCAGTCCCTCCTGTCATGGCTTCATAATGGATATTTGCCTTAAAGTTTGAGCAGGGACAGGTCCTGTTCTCTTTAACCTCTTCCAAAATGTTAACTTTTGCACATATGCTTATTGAGAACACAAACTGAGATAAAACAGGTTTTACTAGCGTTGTTCAAGAAAGCATTAAAAAGATATTAAGTGTATTTAAAGTTAGAACTGTGTTGTAATCTCAGCTAGTATAGACTGACATATTTCTGATGGTATAATGGATCTATGTCAAATTACATCAGCTGGTCACAGAGTAAGATGTTAAAACCAACTGGAAAAACGAATCTGATATTGAAAAGCAACATATGGGAGCAGCAGAGACTTCAGAAGATACTTCATTTAGGATATTTTGAAAAGAGAATACGTCCTACGATAATGTGGAAGGAGGTGTATTAACTTGTGTCTATGTCCTGTGGGCAGTAATTATAATTTAAATCTTATTAATATTGCTCCACATCTTACTTAACACTAATTGTCATAGTCTTCTGGGGTAAAGGAGTAGAAAGTGAATGATGCATTGTCACATGTGTGCTTAGGAAAAAAAAAAATTGAATCAAAAGAAATGCTGACCTTTGCAGAACTTGCTTTGGCAACTCCAATGCTATGGTTCATAAAGGATATGTACAAAATATCATATAGAACACATAAAATATTGTGTAGAGCATATATAAAATGTGTCCATTGGACAGAGACTATTTACAAGAGCTGTAGTGACAAGACAGGGGGGAATAGATTCAAACTGAGAGTAGGTTTAGACTAGATATAGGAAGGAATTCTTCCCTGTGAGGCTGCTGAGGCCCTGGCACAGGTTGCCCAGAGCAGCTGTGGCCATCTCATCCCTGGAATTGTCCAAGGCCAGGCTGGATGGGGCTCTGAGCAGGCTGGTCTGGTGGAAAGTGTCATTGCCCATGGCAAGAAAGTTGTAACTAAATGATCTTTAAGGTCCCTTCCAACCCTGGCTGTTCTATGATTTTATAATTCTATCAAAATGTAGAGGCTCAGGCACAAAATTTGAAGAAATCAGTGGGCACAGAGGCTGTGCTTGGCAAGCAGACTGGTCTCTGTGAGTATTCCTATCTATCTGAATGTCTTCAGCACACCTTTGCTGAATTACTTCAGCAAAGTAACCTCAGGAGGATATATAACCTGGACTGCTCTGCTGAGCCAGGATCTGTCTCATCTTCAGTTTACACAAGAGTTCCACCTGCAAGCTTGTCAATGCTCAAATGCACAAATGGTGCTGTTTGTAGACACCATGAGAGGATGACACAGACAAACATGGGAAGGGAGCCTGCTTCCTCACTCTCCTTGGCAGCAGGTTGAAGAGCACAGTGAATATTTTGTAGTGATTCAGCATTTGACTACCCTAAAGAAAAAAATAAATCAGTATTTCCAACTCTGTTTTTAATCCTTTAAAGAAGGTGCAGTGATGAAAGTTTTATTGTAAAACTTGGTGTAATCTATAAATGAAAAGTACAACTGATCGTTCCCATAAAATATGAGCCTGCTATTGCTACAGGGTTTACAAAGAAGAATTAAAAAGTTCCTGTGAAAAACTCAGGTGGGGCATAATGTTAAAGGGTATTTTGTCAATGGAAGTAAATTTGAGGCAGTTCAAAGTTTGAGATAAATTTTCAGCTTGGCTGAAGATGTCACGCTTTATCAATATACTTAGGTCTACACATTAAGCCCATCACAGACCTGCTCTGAAACCCAGATTTCAGGGAGCTCTGCATCTGGTCACTTAACAACTTAAGAGCAGAAACAGAACGGGACATGTATCAAACGTGAATCAAAAGTGGCATCAACACTGCCACGAACTCCTGGTTTGCAAGCATGACACCTCCCTTTCCACCCCACTGATTAAAATAAACTCATGCCAGCATGGATAAGAACCACTGATGCTGAAATATTAAACTTTCCTTTCCTATTAGCTGGCAAGAGAGGTGGAGAATTTGCCTCAGAGATGTCTGCAACTCATCCCTGCTGAATACAAGGGCACAGCAGATACCTAAGCAGGCACTTTAGGCTTTAGTTCTAGATGAACTTGAACTCAGGCCCACAGCACACATATTCTACATTTTTAGCCTTAAATGGCCAAAAAACAGTGAAGTTTAAAGGCAAATCATATACATTATGTGCAACAAAATGACTGGTTTACACCATTATGTTTTGATTTTCTCAGGAAAACTAGGACAATTAAAGGCAGGAAGGAAGATCATAAATTTGAAAGGAGACATGGGGATCACCACTCACCTGAATAGGAAGCTTTAAATAGTCTATTATTGACTCATCACAATTTGGAAACAGGATAGCTTACACTTTTACTCTTTCTTGCAGAACATAGAATAGATATGACACTCATGAATTAAAGCAGACTTACAGTAATCTGTACCCAAGCAGTTAAAATACCTGTATTAGTTCTAATTATATGTGTTAGCCTTTCATGGCATAGATGCACAGTGAATAATAGCTAGTTCTGGGAGCCGTCATGTGAAAATGAAGAGTTAGTCTTCAGGTTTTTAGCCACAATAAACTCTCCATCACAAGACTTGGTTGCTTACTAACCCACTAAGCCTCTAACACATTTCCCACACCTAGACAGATAAATATGGTTCTTTAAACCAGAGGGACAAATACATGTAATATCTAGTTTGCTGTGCCCTCTAACTGCTGTTTTCTGTAATAGTCTTCCATTGTATAAAAGAATGTGTTGGGACTGCTGAAATTGATATAAACATCAATAATATGTAAGTCCTTAATCAAGATGAGGTACTCCACTGTGCAAGAGGTTGTGCATCTTTATATTAAATCTTCTCTCCGTCTTTACCCATTATTTAATAGATAAAATAGATGAAGTATGGAGAAAAGTAATATTATCCTCATCTCCAGCTGTTATACATAGGAGGATTGAGTAACTCGGGTTCTGGAAATCTGGGCTAGGAGCAGGAACTGACCCTGGACTACTTATGCCATCATCTCAACCAGGAGCCTGCCCTTCCTCCCATTTAGTAACACCAAAGTGAAGTGCAATTTGAAGATGAGACAAGGAAAAATTTCCTTTGAAAAAATCCCTTTGAAATTTTTTATTTCCTTTAAAACTAATTTTGGGTCCTTGATTACTAGTCCCAAATCCAATAGTTGTTCACATATCTGAATATTCACATTGTGATTGTTTCTCTGAAATTATAGTTAGGTAAACACCACATTTCCCAGTCAGAGTAGGAGCACTGGGAACTTCAGATGCCCCTTAAAAATTATTTTCAACCGCTTGTAGCTGATGCCTTACGTTTTAACTTTTATATTTTTCAAATCCTGTACTGCTAGTGTAACTCTGCAGTTCCCTGGAGCTCGTTCAGCGCTGTTCTCTCATTCTCACACACACACAACAAAGCCTCTCCAGCTCTCCAAGGACACCCAGACTGTCCTAGGCCCAACAACTGCAAACCATAATCTTGGGGAGAGGGGGGCAAGCTTGGGGAAATTCCATCATTGTCTGGGTTCTGGTTGGTGAATTGATGCTGATATCAAAGTGGGAAGAACTCGGGAGCTGTCCTTGTCCATGTTGGGATGCACTGAGGCAGGAGCCTCTGGAGCCCAGAGTGTGCCTCTGAAGGCCTTTCAAATAAATCCCTCCTTTATTCCTTTATTCCTGTCTAGTCTCTGTTTCTAGGTAGCCATTTAAGGCATCAAGCTACTGTACACACACAGCCTTTCCCTGACAACCAGGCTCCAAAGCAGGTAATTCAGGCAGCGTTTGAGCAAGATGGTGCCTAACTGTGGCTTCTGTGCGGCCAACACACACTTCTGAAACCTGCACGGTAAACACAGACGAGCAGATCCCAAATGTTTTGATAGGCAGAGCCCTGTAAAGCATCAAGTTAGGAACTCAGCAGCCCACAGACAGCCATGACTTCAGTGGCTGCCTCAACCTGTGTGTAAGCAGCGACCGACACGAGTCAGGGCGTGGGAGGGAGCTTCTCGTCCCCTTCCTCCGGAGCTCCCGTTGCTGTTGCTCCGGTTGCTGTCACAGGCACTCGAGTGATGCTGTGTGATTCTAATGAGCTGCCACCCTCCCAAAGACGTGGGTGGATTTCACATTGCTGACGTGTGGCGAAAGCCTCTCCGCTAAGAAGAATCGCCAGGAGTTCCTGGGCCTGCGGTGAGCAGCGCTGCCGGAGCCGCGAGGGGAAGAGCTGCCACCTGCAGTGAAGATCGGATAAGAACGAGGAGTGTCTCTGCTGGGTGCAAATTCCAGAACAGAGGGCCTGCTGCGGACACACCCTGGTGTGGGCTCCTGAAAGCCCCGTGTTAATAAGGGCTTAGAGGTGATGTGTGTGAAAACAAAGAATTTGCTAGTTGGCAGTGCATATTTTGAGATTTCTGGTTCATAATTTGCACTGGGAATCCCAGAAGAAGAAGTCTGTGGGCAGGCAACACAGAGAAAGGGGAACACTGGTGGAGTGAGTGGTCCGGCAGTTTCGTAAGGAAACCAGCAAAATTCCCAGTAAGTCCTCTCCTATTTTCCAGATTGCTTGGTGTGGATTCAAGTGTAGCATTAATCTCCTGTCTGTGATAAAAGTCTAGTTGAGGTTGTGAGCTAGCAGGAGTTAAGTCCTTGAGGTGTGTCAGTGTAGCATATCATTCTCCCAGTTCCCACACTGGAGATCCATGATACTACTCCATCGAAAAGAAGGTGAGATTTATCTCTCCTCTGGCCCACATTAATTAGTCTCCAAGAAAAAGGAACAAATAGCACCACTGCAAAGGACATCCACAGTCCTTATGATGAGACTGGGCTTCTCTGTGTGATAATTTATGTTCTTTTCTTTACCTGCCTGATGGTTGCCTTACCAGGCCCTGTCTGTACACATCTGGAGTATTTAACCCTGTGTCACTGGGTTTTTCCACCTCTTCTCCAGTTCCTTCCACTATACTTTCCCCGCCCTGTATCCAAGCTGTGATGATTTTCCTTTCATTTTCGCATCTACTGCCTCATGGAACATTGCCAAAAATGTGGCTGTAAACATGCTGTGATCCCAGAGGCAGCAAGATGGTGACTCCATGGAGGTGGAGCACCAAACACAGGACCGGAGTGTATGGTGGTTTTAAACCCTGTTCTTCCCTACAACTGAGATCTTTCCAAGCCAATCCTGCTCATCTGCAGGATACCCTTCCCAGTGTGAAAGTGGCCATGTATGTAGCCCCACCACTGCTCACTGGTAGCCCTGGTTCTCTCTCCCACTCAGCAGCATTCTTTCATGGTAAGGTTTGTCTGTGTATCAGACTATAGCCTGCTGCCTTCCTCTGGTTTTTTTTTCCCAGGCTATGTATGTGTTTATTTCCTTTGATGTTCCTAGTAAATAGGTCATTCCTTCCATCCTCTTGTCTATACCAGTTAATCCATACCATTACCTGTTTGCCTGCACTCTTTTCAGAAGGCCCTGCCCCAAGTGGTATTCCTATTAGCACTTCAAAAGAGGATTGATCTGAGTGTTTTTAATGAATTATCAGCTGTGGCTTTCTATCAACATTAGCATCCAAGAAGCTCTTCTGGATTACTCCTCTCCACAACCTCTGGGGTCACTGCTTTGACCTCTCCTTAGTGAGCAATGTTACCCTGTGGATATTTCTGCACTTAGATTTGTTCAATTTCTTGCTATTCCCATTATGTCCCACTCTTCATTTATTGAAATCCCTTTAGGATGGTGCTTCTAATAAATGATTTGCAATTCACACTCCAGCTGAGTGTTATCTTTGAATTTGATTGATGTATTTTTCTTCTCCTTCTTCAATGCTACTGCAGATGAATATAATGTCCAACTCAGCAGGAGTCCCTGAGGAGCCCAACAGGGCAATATTTATAAGCATACTCCACTTTCTATTGTAGGGGCTGATTTTAATCTCTTTTATTGTTATTCTCTGCATCCACCCGACATCTTTCTTTTAATGCTTTGGGCTCAGTCCAGCCACTGTTAAGTCAACTGTATCTGCATGGAATTCTTTAGGGACGGATCAGGTTCTACAGGAATATTATATCCAAAGAAACTGAGTAATTTTACTTACTAAAATCAAGGATCTTTCTGCAGAAGAGTTCCCTGTACAACCAGTTGTCTTGTTCGCCAGTGAAACCCTTAAGGGCAAATTTACCGGGTGACTCAAGGGACCATATCCCTTTTTCCTCCCACCAGCATGTCCCACTACGCTGTATACTCATCCCACATGATGGATAAGCAGCTGCTTATCCTTCACTCTCCCCACCCAACACTTCCCACTCCGTGTGGTTTTCCTCCTCCCATCAATACTGTGAGTATAATCTGTCTGTAGAGTCTATCACTTGGGCGCAACTGCTCCTCTTAACGTGACCTCTGTGTGTGTGTGTGTGACACACTTTGGTTGTGTTCCTCCTGCAGAACAGCTAATAGTGCTTTCTGATTATTAGAGACCAAGATTCACCTGAAAAGGATGTCAAGTTAATTGATCTGTAATTCCCCTTTTGGAAAAGAAGCGTGATGTTTTCCCTCTGCCAGTCACCAGGGCTTCCTCAGTTCTCCAGGAGCACTTGAATATAATGGATAATGGGCCTAAGAGTTTTTCAGCTAATTCCTTTAATACCCTTGGGTATGTACCATCTGGCCCTCTGTGCCAATTTGAATGCATTGTGCTCTTTATATTTCTTTTCTGTTTCTTCAATGATTTTTCTAACTCCCGGCTCTTGATTTCTTGGCTTTCCTTTGATTGCTCATTGCACACAATGTTTTTAAAGGAATTTTAGAAAACTGGAACAGGAGACCTTTTTTTCAGCTCACTGTGTCCATGGCAGAAATTAACTCACTTTTTAAATTAACCATTCATCAAGAAGCATTGTGTCTTAAAAGTCTGAGCTGAGATTATTATCTTTTATCCTATCCAGGCAAGACTGCATCTACAGGACATTTCCTGCTATTTGAAAGAGAAAGGAGTTCAAGAGAATTTTCTCTAAGACCCTATATCCAGGTCTTGTTTCTCAATACAGGTAGGGATTTTTTCCTTCTTTCTATTATGTCCTATTTTCTCTCTCTTCAAGTTCATTAATGTGATCCTGGTTACATCCTTCAGTTACTTGTAGACTCAAGTCTGCTATTTTCTTCTCTCTTTGTATCTTATATCTAAGTATCACTTCATGAATCTAACCCACACCAAACGATCTGATCACGTCTCTACTCTCCTTTGAGGCCTCTGATTTTACAGGGTAGGGCATTGAGATCCCAAGAAATCAAGAGCAACCAGGCAGATCTAAGCCAGGCAGATCAGGGTGATGCCCACTGAGGGTGGCAGGGAATTTCGCAATGCCAGCTGGCTGCCGAAGTTACACTTCGATTCTCCTCCTACATCCCTTCCCAGCTTTACTTAACCTGGCTGCTTCCGAGTGTCCTTCAGGGATCCTTTTCCCTGAGTGATGGTAGCCCATATTATTCCACTTTCACGATGTTATTTTCTGGCCACGTTGCTAATCTCTGTAGGTGTCACTGGGTAAATTCTGTACTGTGCATTTTCTCTGCTTACTTGCATGTGATTGCTTTCATTTTTCTCCAAACTTTTCTATTATCCAATATTCTTCCCAGAATATTTTCCTTTTAAATGGCTTCTATAGAATTTCCTTTTCCTTTTTTAAAAACAAATGAAAAAGCTTTTTTCTCCTTTCTGCCTAGGCATATTAGACATGACAGATTTATACCTGTCCACCTCTAAAACATAGTGTGCTTGAAATAGGTACAGACAACGATGGGTCTACCCACGTGCTGAAAGATGGAGTAAAAGGTAAGTAAAATTCCTTAGATGAAGCAGCACAAGTAGGCAGCACAAGGACCAGGGCACACTCGCAGGATGGTTTTGATTTAAGTGTGAATTATTCCCTGTACAATCCACTGAGGCTGGAAGGGACACTCTCCTCCTGTCTTGCATTAAGGTGGCATCAGATGAGGGTGGTTGTAGTTGCCATCCCTCCACCCTGACTCTGGAAAATTGTCATGACACGGACCCCAGAACTCCATTCCTTTGGCACATCCAGCGAGGTGGTGTCTGGATGCAGACTAGTCCATGCCTGTCAAAATGCTGGATGGGAAGCAGAGCAGGATAGGACACTCGATAACTTCCCTGAACCTTCAGGCTACAAGAGAAAAAATGACCCCCTTTTCCTTTGCAGAGACAATAAACAAAAGGCTGCATTAAAACCTTTGTTTGCAGGAGATCATGAAGATTTCAGCGATACCATCCTCCCCTGCAGGAGGAGGGATTAAGAGGGCTACAGAACAGATTTACAAGCCCTGGAGAGAGTAAGTATCCAACGGAAATCTTTGGCAATCCCCTTCCCTTCCTCTTCTGCGTCTCACCCTGGCTTCTGGTAACACTTAGAACAAAACCACCAGCTCTTGCTTATTTTAATGTGTTCTCTATTTTACACTGAACCCAAATGAAGCATCAAAGGTCTGGCTCAAGCACTTGCAAGTAAAAATAGCTCTAAGGCCAATATATTTAAGACCCTTGAATGATATCTCTGAAATAAGTCATCCTAAGCCCATGAGAGGGGAATGGTGTAGTTTGTTGAAAGAATGTTCATGGTGCTGATAGTGGGCAGTACTGACATGTGAAGAGCAATGAGTGATACTGCAAAACAAAAGGAAGGTGAGAAAAGGGGCATGAAGATTGCATTGCACTGTACTGTGGAAGAAGAGCAAAATATATTTAAGACAAAAGCCAGTTTCAAGCTGCCTTTATTTTCTTTCCAACCTGTTCCTTCTCCTCCCTTCTGAATAATTTAGACTTGAATGTGGTACATGAGAGAATGGTAAATCATGGTACATCCTTGGTACATGAGGGTATGACCCTCTCTCTCCTACAAAATATTCAAATTCGTTCATAACCATCCAGGACTCATTCATTCCCTCTGACATGCCCATTTCTGAAGTAAGATAAATCAAGGCTATGAAGGCATTAGGCACGTCCCATGTCCTTTTGAATCAGCCTTTTGTCTGCATTGCTCTGTGTTTGACTAAAACATTATGCTTTTATTCTCTGTAACTACCAACATCTGTCTTAAATTCCTTTGCTTCACAGGTAAACAATATTTTCTCTTTCCATCTTCTACTAACGAGGTGAATGCACCTTTGTAGTCATTAATCCATACTGCCTTCACATCTGCACTTTCTCAGTGAAACTTGGACAAGGACAGCTTGAGCCACTGTGGTACCAATATCAGGTGGGATTTTATGGAATAGAGCAGTATAAGTCTTGTCTTCCTTTGACCTGATGTTTTTGACCCCTATTTTTCAGCAAATGGCTCCCAAATACAACATTTGTAATTGGTATTTCTCAGATATGATGGAGGTATATCATCTCAGGATGTAAACACAGGGTATTCCACAGATTCCTGCTTGTCCTGGCCAGTCCTGGCCTGTTCTGGCAGACAATTTATGAAATCTCTTGAGTCATGAAGGAGGCTTTATATACTGGGAAGGTACTCGAAAGAAGTTTAAAAGTATATTTGGTCTTAAGCACACACATCTTTCAAAGGCTGTTGTATAGACAAATCCACTGAAGTGAATCCTTATGGCTCACCAGTGAGGGACATGAATGTGGTCGTATGGAGCAGATGCAGGTTTCAAACCACTGTCTGTGAGCAGTGCAGTTGAGAGTCCTGTTAGCTGAACCAGAGAAAAGGACAATAATGGGTCAAAACCATCCAGATATATAAGGGGCAATTGCTGGAGGGTGTGAAAAAATCCCACTCTTATGGCCCTCAAGGCTGCTCTGTTAACAGGAGGGCTTGCTGCAGTTCTTTAAGCAGGATGAACAAGATAAAAAGGGCTTGTTGGTGTTGGATGCTGAGGCAGTGTTTAAGACATCCCTGACTCACAGCTCACAAGCTGGGACTCGTTTTGCAAGTTCAGTCCCTGTTCAGATAGGATCAGGGAATGTCTCTGGGCTGGATTGCGAAGGAAGCAGTCTTGCCAAATATGCTCTGCCCACAGCACCGTCCAGACCCGTCAGATGATATTTCTTCTAATTTTACTAATGTATGCTTGGCCCCAGTTCCACGCTACCTGAGGCTACAGCCGTAATAAAAACACAGCACACATGCTATGGGTGGGTGCATGCAGCTGGTGGGAGTTGAGGCACGTGAAAATGAAAAACACAATGCTTTCTTAATTGCAGCAGAGGAATCAAGAAATAATATTCTGCTGAATCCTTTCCTTCTCCCTGTCCCTCTGTGGCACAGCCTCACCCACAGCCCTGTCTGTTGCTGGAGAGGATGACAGCAGGTTTCCTCCATGCAGGGATTGTTCCATACCTGAGCAATGCTTTTCAGGCAGAAGTGGGCTTGTATTGCCACACACAGCTTGTGTTCGGGTGTGGCTCCTACACCAGGATCGTCCCACGTACCCACCTTGTGGGCTATGCTGGTGGATGGGGTGTTGGTGATCTAATCCCTACCTGAGGATGAAACCATCAGGCTGCCCTCTTGCCGTGGTCATGCAGGACATATACTCCTGGAAAGGAGTGAAAGAACCCTGGGCACACATATTTCTCCTACCCATGAGCTGCTTCCATGAGCCCTTCTGGTGGAGATGGGTGGCAGCTCTGGGTTGGGTGAAAATCTCACTAAGCACCTCATGGGTTTAGAAAACTTTTTTGAGCCACAAGGCCTCCTGAATATGGCAACTTATTACAACATCATTGCTGTGCCTGTAGAGAAGAAATTAAAACAGAGGCCCCAGTGAAGGCATGGGACTGTTGGGGAAAAGAAAAGCTAGCCCCAGGGAAGGGGGAGAGAGGAGCTCCTCGGTGCAGCCCTTGTTTCTGCTCTCAGGATGTAAACAGGCAGCAGAGGGATACTCCCTCAGAGGAGCAGAACATGTTGAAGTCCTGATACCATCCTCACCACTGGAACCAGCCAGCCATCACAGCTCTTGACCTCCCTGCCACATCATCCCACTAACATGTATCCCTGATACCATTTGTTAGGGACTGCCTTGTTCTATAATAGCTATTCCTATTGGAATCTCTTGCTGAAAAAAATCAGCATTGGTTAAAGAAACACATGGGTAGGGAGAACCAAGAAGGCAGTTTATGTGCTGGGAAATTTGGGATTTTTATGGCCTTGCAGAAGTTTCAAGCTTCTGACATTAATCTGAATCCTTTTTTTTTCTGAGCTTACAGAGAGCACTGCAGATACCAGGAGAACTTTCAGTCTAAAAATTTGTATTCACCACACATAGCACAGCCTATTTGTGTTGACTTTCAACAACAGCATTTTATTTACTGGCAGCATTTTTTGTTGGCTGATATTTAGCAGCTCCACCTGCCAATGCCCAACCCTGCAGGATGATATGCAAGTAAAGATGATGCAAGAAAGAGAAAATGGTCACTTCCTTCTGCCACTTCTTCTGATTCATTTCACACACTTGGTATCTTAATGATTACTTTTTTCACTGGTCTGTTCTGTCTCAGATGCCTTAGAAACACTTGCCCAAGCTATGTACCGTCACATCAGAAGGAGTTTCTTTTCCTTGCTCTCTCCAGGGGAACCTCCACCCCTCTCTAGGCAAAACACATGAGATGCTAAGGCTTAAAATTTATGGAGCCTGATTTAAAAGCCAGGATGTCTCCTGGTCTCAAGGGAAGGGAAATGACCCTTGGCTTATTTTGCAGTCACTCCTTTTCAGAGAAGGAAGTGCTAATAAGCGCTCACTTGAGGCACAACAGCTTAGCACGAATGAAGGCCAAAAAGCAGACACATAATTGCTGTGACTGGGAATAGAGGAGCCAAGAAGGACACGTGAGAACTTTCCCTTGTGAGTGGTGCTCTGCGAGTGATGCACATCATCAGTCACAGTACTGTGTGAGATGGGAGCTACCCAACATCCAGGACTGCCCCAGGGATCATGCTTCCCCTCCCAAAGCAGCTCACTTGGAGCTGGGGATGGGTCCATGGTTGCAGCATGGGAGAGGTGATAGAAAGGAGAGACAGCACTGGGAAAAGGAAATGCCTGAAAAACATCATAGGTGTTGGTAGGAATTCCACATGGAGACAGCCCATCGCACGCTCTGCAGATATATGAGCTCTTCAGCAGTTTGAGAACAGCTCTGAAAAACCACCATGCTCACCCAGGAGAAATCTCAGGTGGGATTTCAAAGCACAGCACCCTCAGGCTCTTGGGAGCCCTCCTGGAAGAACATAAGGGCACCTGCTTCCACTGTACCCAGCACCTTCCCCTCAAGATGAGCCTTCCCACAGCCTCCCTGGAGGGGATATCTCCTTGGCTGTGACACCTCTGAGTGGCCCACCCTGGTTCCCCCTTCACACACCCCAGAAGTGACCGTGCTCCAGGCCCCACGAGCACCAGCAAAACAACGTGAGCACAACACAGGGTGCAGCTGGAAACCAGAAAGGGCCATTAGTTTGTCCTACCTGGCTTGGCAGTCACAGACCATCAGCTTTCACATGGGTACTGCATCCGGTGACTTGGTCATGCAAAATATCTTGATCCTCTCAAGACTATAATGTCTCAGAATCTGGGAATGGAATGAACAGCTCCTCAGCAGTGGCAGAAAAGGTCTTGGGTGAGCTGTGCCTCAGTGACACCGCCATGCAACCTGCAACTCACTATCATAGAGGAAGGCAAAATGAATCAAGATTCTTGTTCTCTGGTCTGAAGAAAAAAGTGGTTTTGAACCTCAAACGGAGTATTCACTTTGACCTTCAGCAAGTCAGAGTCAAGAGGCAAAAGGGGATGTGGAAACACTGCCATGTACAATTGTTGCACCACTGTTCTTGTTGCACTTCCACTTATTGCTCAAGAATGGCCCACAACCATTTTGGCCAGGACTTGCCAGTCTTTGTGACTAAAAGTTCGGCATGATATTGGCTAACACCCCTATTAGTGATTTTTAATAGGTCACAGACTATATGTAAAATGAACATAAGTAATTTCTCAAAGACTTGATGCACAAAGGCTTGTGCATGCCATTTGAATACTATAAACAGTTTATAAGAAAATCAGTTATGAGGCAGTAAATCTAGGAGTCCCAGGCAATAAATTCTTTTGTGTTCCTCATTTCTATGGCCCTTTCTTGCTGTTACAAGGTGTCAGAAGGGCATTTGCTGTCAAGAATGTATGCAAACACATATTCCCACCAGATCTTTCAGAGATGATGGTCCTCTCTAATGTCCTCATTTTGGAACAAGGAGGGAACGGCAGCACCTCTGCCTTTCCCCAAAAAGAAATTCCCAATTCAAGAGAGGGGATTACCCTGCTGTATTTAGCACTGGTGCAGCCTCACTTTGAGAACCATGTGCTGTTCTGGGCTCCAAAATTTAAGGAAATTGTTAAGGTACTCGAATGCATCCAGTGGAAGGCAACAAAGCTGGTCAAAGGGCTGGAAGGAATGTCCTGTGAGGAACAGCTGGGGATTTTGGGCTTTTCCAGTTTGGAGGAGACTGAGGAGTGAACTCATTGCTCTCTGCAGCTCCCTGAGGAGGGGAAGTGGAGACAGGTGCTGATCCCTTCTCCCTGGGATCCAGTGATAGAGCATGTGGGAATGGTTCAAAGCTGCTCCAGAGGAATTTCACTCTTGACATTACAAAATGTCTTTGCTAGGAGCATGGTCAATCTGGGTTAGGATCCTTTGAGAGATGGTTGATGCCCCCAACCGTCAGTGTTTAAAGAGTCATTTGGACAATGCCCTTAGCAACATGCAGTAACATCTGATCAGCCCTTGGACTTGATATGGATGATCATCATAGGTCCATTACAACTGAAATAGTTCTATTCTATTCTATTCTATTCTATTCTATTCTATTCTATTCTATTCTATTCTATTCTATTCTATTCTATTCTATTCTGTTCCCTTTGGCTTAGCATGCAACTGCTGGCAAAGGCCTCTCCCTGTCTTCCACACAGGCCACAAATCTGGCTTTGCTGGGTTGTTCAGACTGAGTCCAAAAGAAAGAACTGCTTGCTGCATGTGCTTTGGTGCATCCAACCTGCCAGCTCAGCCACCTACGCTCGTGCTCTGTCTGGGGGAAATGACACCTGGGCATTTCCAGTAAACCCAGCATCCTTTCACTGGCTGCTGCTGGGAACTCCCCACTGAATCACCCAACCCTCTGCAGACATACACGCATTTCCTTCTGTTTCCTTCTGGAGAAGCCAATCTGTGTGCACCCTCTGAGAGCATGTGAGGTCTGACAGCAAGGCCAGTCAGACAGGTATCAGACAGGTAGAAGTGCGTTTTCAGGAGCACTTCAGTTTTCAGGTCTGTCACTTTTTACTGTAATTTTGGGAACTGGAAGCATCCTGAACCTTTGGAGGGAAGTGGTAAATGAGCAAAAAATATATACCCTTATAATGCACCTACTCCTGCAGGAGCCGTGAGCTTGTATTACTGTCAGATTCTGAAGACTGAGCCATGTGTGTGATAACCATCTTGAGGAAAATTTGCAGCTGGCCTTCCTCTCCATAATGTCCAGGAAGAGGGAGAGCTGGAGTTGGATTCAGAGGGCAGAGTATTCCCCACACCATGGAAGTTTGCCCTGTTGTACATACTCACTTCACTGAAGAGTATTGCCAGTAGCTGTATCGAAGCACCTCATGCAGAAAAGTATCCTTCCTTGCTGCAACAAAGTGGGAAGATGAGGTGACAATGGGCTCCTTACTGCAAGGTTGGGTTTGCCAGGCTTCATGCAGTTTGCTCATGTTGCACTCTCACTAGCAAGACTTAAAAGTGTCTCAAAAGTGTCATTCAGTTCTCTTCCAGGTGGAATCATCCACCCACCATGATTAAGTCACTTCTCAACCTCCTGTCTGACAAGCAGAGAGCTTCCCCAAAGCTCATTTTCCAGCTGGAGCCTGAGTTCACTGATCCTCCTTTACACCCTCTGATGTCTTCATGCCCTCTTGCTGACCTAGACAAGCCACTCTGGTAACAGATGTGAGACTGCTTTCCTGATTGCATGTCACTCCACCTTCCACCCCTCTGTGAAAGAGCCAGACATTCCTTGTCACCCCTCTGCACAGAAAGCATCTCTAGACATTGTTGGCACCGCTTCCTCAAGCAGTCTTCCACCCTGTGGGCAGACCCGGGGTTTGTTTGAGATGGAGAGCTTGCAGCCATGCCAGGCTTCCCAGGTAGCATGTGCCAGAGCATATGTAGTTTAAGTGAACAGAAATGTAAAGAACAGGCTGACTATCCCTCCCCCTTGCCAGCCAAGTCCTGCACATGTTCACCAGTAAAACTCCCAAATGAGGTCAAGGCGTTTAACTCACTCTCATCATAGAGTTCTCCCACCAGACTGAAGGGTTTCCAGACAGATGACAAACACTCCATCTAAGCAATGTGGATCACCAGAATCCACCACTGCAGCACAGCTGCTTTGGACTGGAACACTGCACGTTTGTCAAGCCAGGAGTGTTACACAACCATTGCCTAGAAAGGAAGAAATCAACAAAACTTCTCTAGTTTAAATAGCAGCAGAAAATTAAGCAAATTAAAAGTGGGCTTGGCCAATGATGTTCAGACTTCAACAGCTGGGAACAGAAGGTCCTGGTGGTTCTAGTGGCCACAAGCCACCAGGAAATTAAAAGTAGCTTTCTATTTGGAAGGTTGGAGGCCAGCAACGTCATTGGCCCCTACCAGCACTGAATTAGTCCTAGGTTGACCCCACCTGACAGCACTTCCTGCAACATCTGGATATTCTTTGGATGTCTATGCCAAGTTGCAGCTTGTTCCAAGCCTGCTGAGTTCATGAGACCTGAAAACACACATCTGCCTGTTAGCTGGCAGCATCAAAGGAAAGAACTGCACTCAGAGCTTGGTTATCCCTTCGCCAGCAATCAGGTGGGCACAGACCGGGCACAGGCTGCCAGGGATGGTCCAGACTTCACTGGCAATGGCAGCCCTACTGCTGGCCATGGCAGAGTGCCTCTGAGGTGGTCAGGTCCTGTCCCCCTTCCTGACAGCTCTGCCCAGGGCGGTGACACACAGAGCAGCCTGGATCCAGTCAAGCTCCAACAGGATCCACTGTCAGGGAGGGATTTGTGCTACAAGCTGACTGTGCAGGATGGTGAGTCATGCACCTGGGGGGCAGCTGAGTGAACAGGGCTCTCCAGGGCAGATGTGCCTCTGTCTGTCCAACACATTCCCTCCAATGCCTTGGGCCAAGCTTGCCCACAGGCACCAACTCCAGAAGAATTTTCCATCTCTTGTGCAAAATCCCACCCAAGCGAAGCGCTTACCAATGGATTCAGTTAAAATTTTGGTGCCCTCTGCAAACCACAGGGCATCTGCACCGTAACAAAACATCAGATCTGGTTTGAGAAAATATCATCCTGTGTCAGAGAGGCCCCACAGGACACAGGGATGATAAGGACACAAGCAAATGCCTGACTGCGATGGGTCACAATGGCTGGCAGAGCCGACTGGGGTGTCCATGCTGGCGGTGGCACAGTGGGTGACAGGCATGGTAGGTTTCCTCTGTGGCACAGCTGCCTGAGCTGGGCTGAATTTTTGAACAAGAAAGCAAAGCCCTGGTTTAGTGTTTTTGTGCATGTGGAGGGTGTGCCGTGGAGCCAGAGTGTCTGGGACAGCCGTGGCCAGAGGAAGCTGCTGCGGCCGCGCGCGGAGGAGGAAGTCGGCAAGCGCTGGGTTTTGCTGGAGAGCAGGGGAGGTGGTGGGGGGAGTTGGAGAAGGGAGTCCAGCCTAAGGAAAGGGCAAGGAAGGAAGAGGTTTGGAAAGTGCACTGCTCATGAAGACGCCGAGGAGAGGGCCGGGAAAGGAGCTTGTCCCTACAGACAGCTTTGTGAGATGTGGGAGAAAGGGCTGAGGTTTCAGGATGGAGGGACTGGAAGGAGCAGGAAGACACAGCTGGGTGAGGTAGAGAATTGCTTCCAAGTGGAAAATAGTCCAGGAAACGGTGGTAGGAACTGGAGGGTAAAACCTAAGTGGACTAGGAGATATGGAAAAAGTCCCTAGTGACCAAAAGTCATCATTCAGAACTGCTGAAATTGTGTGTGAAAAGAGAAGCATCCTGGAGCAGCCAAGATGAATAAAACCCAAAACTTTGCTACAGGTATCTGTAGCAAATATTCAAATGGTCTTATCTTGTAGACTCATGGCTTCATTTCACCATAATTTTTGTTTTGCTCAGTTAAAACTCTTAAGCTTTACCTGGCACCATTTAAATCCAATGAAAAGGAGCAGAAAAGCAGGGAATGGGTATAAGTTTTTTGCCAGAAAATTCCCAGGTGCCTGTTCACAAGCAGAGAGCAGACCAAAGCCATGCAGTCAGGAGCAGACTGGAAACATCCAGCAGTGTGAGGCACATCACCAGGATGTGCTGCAGGCATCTCTTCCACTGCATGGAGAAGCCAGACCAGCAAATATTGGTGTACACAGCCCCAAGGGCAATGGCAACCAGCCATGGGGCAGTGCCAGGGCAGGATTTCTAGGCAGCTGGGGCAGGACAAGGGATCTGCTATGTCACAGCCACACAGGACAACTCCCCATAAAGGAGTCAGATAATGGTGCTCTCTGGGTATGAGCTTTACCATCCAGTTCTGCTAAACCAGACCAAGGGTGTATGTCCAGGGCAGGGTGACAAAGCTGGGGAAGGGTCTGAAGCACAAGGCCTACGAGGAACATCTGTGAAAGCTGGGGGTGTTTAGCCTGGAGAAAAGGAGGTTCAGGTGGCACCTTATCCCTCTCTACAACTCCCTGAGAAGACACAGCAAGGTGGGGGGTCACTTCTTTTCCAGGGTAAAAAGTGATGGACAAGAGGAAACAGCCTTGAGTTGTGCATGGATTGGATGTTAGGAAAACTTTCTTTACCAAAAGGTTGGTCAGGCACAGGAAGAGGCTGTCCAGGGAAATGGTTGAGTTACTGTCCCTGGAGGTATTTAAAAGATGTGTAGATGTGGCACTCACTGACATGGTTTACTGGAGGACTTGGCAGTGTTGGGTGATCATCTTAGAGGTCTTTTGCAACCTTAACAATCCTGTGATTCTAAGTGCTTCCTGCCCAGCCCAGCCCAGCCCAGGATTAAAAACTGTGTTTGTTGTTGTGTCCTAACACCTGTATCCCTTTGAATGTGCCCTAGAGATGTCCTAATCAACTACTGATTGAGTAAACTCCTTACCCAAGGGCAGTGCAGGATTTAGCAACAGCCTACAGTGCATCTGGCAGCAGCCAGCTGTGCTCTCCAGTGCATGGCAGTCCCTTGGTTAATGCTGCTTGGTCCCTGGCACTCACTGCCATCAAAGGGTGTGCAGAAATCCAGATGGGAGATGGCTGATGACAGAGCTCAGCAGTGTCTGGATCCTCTGCAGAAATGCTGTTTTGCGCTCAGGCTGGCTAGACTCCAGAAGAGATGTGTGAGTGAAAGAAGCGTGTCTTGCTGATGTGGCTCATAACTCCTGGGCTGTGGGCTGAGTTTCTCGTGTTGGCATTTGATGTGTACCCAGTGAGGTCTAAAAACAAGTAACTCCAAGAACAAACAAAGAGGCAGAGCTGAGCTGCCTGGAGTTGCCTGTCTCGTGACTGGAGACTCCAGAGTCCAATAAAACACAAGATGCAGCTGTGGCAGGGCGGTTACAACATCTGTAAACACCCTCTGTGCCTGCTGTGGTTGAGGTCCTTTTGCTGCTTTTCCCTGCAAGCTAATGAGGTTTGTCTCTCCTTAAAGCAGAGACAAGAATTCACAGAAATAATGGGAGTGCAGCACATCTGAGTGTCCTCCACTTCTGCCAAGTGTTTGTTGCAAGCAGCCAAAACGATCAAAAGTTGACCTGGAGGGGAAAAGAATGATACAGACACGTTTGCAAATCCCAACTAAAGAAACTGCATGAAGCAAAGCTACAAAATTGTAATGTCTTTATAGCTAAGTAGAGTTTTAGTAAGGAGTGGCATGTGTTGTGGCTAGCACATGCAGAATTTTGATGTATTAAATATTTCTAAAATTATATGGCACTCTGTTGTGTGTTATTAAAGGTCTGTTTGGGGTTTTTACCTGCAACAGCCCTAACAATTAAGTCTGTATAATTCCTGCTAGACCATCCTGCAAGGTCAGAATTGTGGTCTGTGCTTCAGCAAAGAGAAGAGCTGAAGTTCATGAAGAACAACTTGCCAGGCTGGAAAATATGTAGCACCTGCATTCTCCCATCACACATGGGAAAACAGACACTGGTTTTCTCCACCAGCATTTTTCCTGGTCTGCAATATCTGTACTGAATACTGTCAGCCTGTGGAGGCAGGTAACAATGTCACAGGCACTGAAGTAATTTCTAATAACAATGGAAAGTGTCCAAAAATGGCTTCCTGTGAACATGATCTAAGTTCACCATTTCTGCTCCTGATGAGCAACACTTTAGGCAGTTCTGGATGTCTTCCTGATTTTTAAATGTGACTTGGAGCTTGGTAAAGTTAATTACAAGTACCAAGAGCTTTGCAGGTTCTGCTGGTTTGGATGGAAAAGCAAAGTATATCCTATCTTGTTCCATGATTCAGCCCTGTAATTGGTAGCTTCAGTTCTGATGGCAAAAATCACCATGATAGTAGAGGTGCAGAAATAGTAAACTGTTGTTCAGATTCCCAGCCTGGTCTTTGCTGTCCAAGTTGTAAATCTGAAACTTGTAAAAAATAAAAGCTGTATCATCTTTCTTAGCAGTCAGGGAATTTATAGAGCACAATATACAATTACCCCACAATATATATTCCTTTCTTTAGTGAGTCTGTCACTACAACTCTGCATTAAATATGGAAAATTTGGTGTAAACATTTTAAACATTTGTCATAGAAAAATATTGGCAACTATATATGCATATATGTATATGTACACATATGTGTTTGGGTGTATATATATATTTATATATATATATGCCCACATAAATACATACATATCTAAAAGCACATACATATATTTTTTTAATAGGTTGGTCATTTGCCCCTGCAAGAGCCTTCTGGTAGACCTGGATACAGGTGTTTGCCTGCTAAAAATATATATATATATATATGATGTTCAGGTAATGGTTCTTATCAGCCCTGCCTGCCTGTGGCTGCATCCATCCAAGTGTTGCTGAGCTGTTATCACCTGCCTGAATAGCTGAAAATAAAGGTCCTAATGAAGAAAAGTCAACCAGGCCTGCTTGGTCTCAGGCACCTTTCTTCCTGCTTTCAACATGAAATCAGCTTTCTGCAAGGCAGGGAGGAAAACCCAGTGCAAAACTGGTAAAAGATGAGGAATGGACTCAATACAGAGACCCAAAGAGAGATAAATGCGGGGCTTGTGTTTCTTCTTTAGGCATGAGGAAAGAGCATGGCCGTGAAATACCTCAGAGACATTGGCAAAACCTGAACCTTGTTTTCTCTTACAACAGCCTTTGCTGAGGGAACCCAACAGAAAGGTCTAGAAGTGAAACTGATGCTGAGCATATCCAAAAAGGGATTTTTATATCTACAGACTCAATGCACACAACAGACAGTGAGCACCTATGTGCGTTGGACAGCTGCAGATATAAAAATGTTGTCAGATTTTGCATGGGTGCAATAGAGAAATATAGAAATGAGCAGAAAGTTGCCCAAAAATCCTGTTTAGTTTCACTCAAAGAAGACTACATGGACAATTGGTAAGTAAGCTCATTTCCAGGGCAATGATATTCCTTCAGAGGTTTGGAGCCAGGAGGGACTAAGGCACAGGGTGATGTAACCCCACCAGCTCAGATCAGGAAGCTGCACTGGTCCAGTGCATCCAATTTCTGTGTTTGACCCCATTGCAGCACACTTGGTTTGATCTGCATCCACGCTCACCAGTTGTGTGCTACCAGTGAGAGTGTTTATTTGCTGGAACAAGCTGGGCAGGGAGTTGCTGGTATCTGCCTCTTTGGTCTGGCTGGAAGCTTTGCTGCAGCCTCAACATAAAGTTATAGGGCTCAGCTCAGGCTCACTGGAAGAAACACTGTGACCTGCAGCATTCAGGAGGTTGGCCTAGGTGACCTAAGTGTCCCCTTTGGCCTTAGGCTCTATGAATACTCCTGCAAGACCAACTGCCTTAATCCCTTGCCAGAGAGGTGGGGGGATACTGATCTTCTCTCGTAAGACTTTCCGTCTCTATTATGGCACACAGTCTTAAGCAGCTCACGTTCACCCATATGGCCAAGCACATACTTTGCATTTGTCTTCTGCCCTGGTGTTAATGATCCTACCAGGCACAGTCACAAATTCACCCAGCACGTGCAGTGCTTTTGGAATTGTGCATCGGGTAAGAGACACCAGCTTCCAGGAGCTGAGTGTGGGGAGCTCCTATTGACTCATTCCAGCAATTTGTGGAGAACAAAAGAAATAGGTGAATTCCCTTTTTCCTCTCAAAGTTTCCTGCCACTGACACAAGTGTTTCTTCAAACAAAGGATTTTCCCCCTCCTCAGATGTCCTCAGTCGCTGAATTTGTAGTATCTGATAACACACATTTCCATAGCAACAAATAGTGATGACCCAAACACAGGATTATGTGACTTCACTCAGAGTTGAGCAGAATATTAACAAGGATACTGATAGCTAATACTTTCCATTCTGTGGCACCTCCCTGCAGGGGATTTCAGGGAGCTTTACGCACATCGTCCCCAGTTTGCAGATGGAGAAATGAAGAGGAGAGGTAAGTAATCTATTCTAAGACCAAGAAAAGAAGCTGGGCTCAGAGTGCCCAGGAGGGAGGTGGGGGAGAGAGGAGAAGAGTTACAAAGACCAGGTCTTCTGGACTTCAAGCAGCAATGGAGCTGTCAAGATCCTGCTCTGCCCCATTCCTGAGAGCTGTTTTCTTTGGGATAACACATCCACATGGCTGCTTCCCATCCTGTCTCTCTATTCCCTCTAAGAGTTCTCTGTGGTAAAATGGCAGCAGTAGGTCCAGCTGCCTTCTGTTATCATTCAGTGGGCTGGTGTTACCCCTCCCTAACAATCCCCAAAAGCTTGGAGGTTTCCTTCACTCAAAACAATTTACTTCAGGTGATGGGAAGGCAGAGGCAGTTTGCAAACACAGGGTGCCTCAGACCTGAAAGACATGAACTGCAGCTCCAGGAGTTTAAACTTCAGCAAAGGGACATTAAAGAAGCAACTGGATGAGCAAGCACCATGAAATGCTCTGCTGGAGTCGAGGGAGGAGGGAGAGATCCCACTGTCTGAACTTGCACAACACATTGTGGAAAACAGCCTGTATCTCACTGACGGCGAGTTGAAAAGACAGTTGCATCTTCAGAAACTCAGGGAGTCTTTTAATTTCAAAAGAAATTTAATGAAAATGATAAAAGGAAGCACATCCCTATCTCTCCTCCCTCAGATAATTGGGTGTAAATACCAGCTTCTTTTCATGCGTCCAACCTTTTATCTGTAATTAGAATTGGCTTCATCCAGATCCACTGGTATCCCATGCTAAGAGAGTTCTGGTGGTGGAATAAAGTGCCATGTGATTATTTATTTACTGTTGCAATACATGTCAGAACAACTTCGAGAGATTTGTCTGGGTTTGGAAATAGAGCTCTAAAAGGCTGCTCTAGCTGAAGGCCAAGAAGAGATCCCTTGGCACTTCCCTCTGATGCCATGCTGCCATGGTTGTCTCTCTGTGTTCAGAGAACAGGGGGAATTCATTCAACAAAGTACCTGGGCATGAGTTTACCTCCAAGTATTGTAGAAAATATCTTTAGAAACCAGGGGAAGTTAACCACATGCTTGAACCAGGCTAGAAAAAACCTGAGGGCTTCTTTTTTGTTTTTTTTAGAAAACAAAAAAAACTTTTAAAAAATGGACCAAATAAAAGATTTTTTTTCAGTCCTAGTTATCTGTTTCACCTGGGACTACTTGAAGACTTCTTTTAGTGGAAAATACAAGGATAATTAGGGACCAGAGCTGAAGAGGGTTTTGGATGTGTGGGTAGGATAGGGAATCAGGGGCTGGATGCTACCTGTATGCCACGGCCTAGTGAGTAGGATGCCCACCTACTACATGGGAATCCCCTTTTGCTGTACTGGGAGAACCACATAAACCATGTATCTTCCTTCCATCCCTTTGGGGGAGTGCCCAAGCACTTGGTTTGCAGAGCATGGGTTGCATGGAGCCTGTTTTTCACCGTCCCTCTCAGAAGGCTGTAGCTTGCAGGGAAGTTGTCAGATATCCATGTGATGTGACCTTGACCCTACAGCAAATAAATGGTTTCTTAGTATTAGTAATGCTGAGCCAGAAAAAAATGGGAGAAGGACTTTTCAGACCTCCAGATGTGTTGTATAGTATGAGAGCACAGAAGAAAGTATTCTGTACTCTGTCTACATCCTCTCACCAGCAATAAGCCTCCCATCACCTTTTCTACCTCCCATTTGAGAACAGTTTGGTTTTTTTTTTAAAAAAAAAAAAGTACTTTGTGACTCTCAGGGCCTTTTAGAGGGAACTAATAATACTCTGTGACAGAAGACCTGCCTGGGTTTAGGGTGGAATTTCTGAGTGGCAAACCTTGCCGAGGATTTGAGGCAACCCCGTATCCAGTTGCTGTCCTGGTTCACAAAATGCTATGTATAACACAAAAAGGTGCAGAGCAAACCAGACGAGTGTTAAAGCTCTAAGCGAGCTCATAAATTAACATCCACTATGAAAGAAAATACGTGTGTGTTACTGCACAGTTATTACACATCTCTGCTGGAGAACAGCTGCAAAATCCCTGGGCAGCTACTGGAGCCGCAGGCTACACTGCACAGCTCGGAGAGATTTTAGCTATGGCTCATGTACCCTCTAGGGAGACAGATTGGGCTTTGGAAAAAACGTGAAACCAAACCAAACCCACAGCAAACCAGCCTTACTCTGGTCTTTCTGCATGTGACACAAGCAGTCAGCCTGTCAAAGGAGAATTCCTTTAGGTTATAGCTCCAAAACACATTTTCTTGTGGCTTATTCTAAAGAAGACACATTTTCTATTTTTGAATAACATAGGGTGTTGATGATAGAATTTGCAGAACACTGTGATACTGACAGAAAGTAAATTTGTCTTTTGTCCTTGTAGCTGGAACAAAGTGGACACAAAGTGCTGTGTCCAACAAGATCCTGTCACATTTATACCTGGATGCTAAAATGTTTCCAAATATTCAAGTGAATTCAGGCAGAGAAGCATTTTGCATGGCAATCCTTTACCTGCCAGCTTCATGGTACCTATCACCTGACACACTCTTCCTCCTAGTGCTACACTAAAAAAAATTACAGAAAGGGGATTTTGTATCAGTCAATGAGTTACCTAAAAACTGCAGAGCAAAGCAGAGCATCTTCCAAAAAAATTCGGGCCAGCAGTTAGAAGTGACTTGGAAGCCAAAGTGTATTAGGTTATGGCAAAAGCAAGCTGCAGTGCATCCTGCTGAAGTCCAGAGGGACCATCACACCCTGAGCTGTGTGCAATGGCCTTGCAAACACTCACCACCACCAGCAGATGTGTTACAAGCCTGTCTGGAGACTCGAGTGCATCTCTGTGTCCTCTGATACATCCAGATTAGTGGACCAAAGAAGCCACCTGAATTGCTGGACAGATGTCACCCTCATGCCCGTGAGCTCCACTGTGGGCTCACAGCAGTCCCTGCACATTCGGACTCTGTTGGCAGACCTGTCGCTCATTGTTCTCTTCGAGTAAAAAGCAGGATATGACAGGCTGAATTTTGCCCTGAATTCTGTGGATAGGATGATTCAGAGACTGGGATATTTCAGGGGCAAAAGAGATCAGTGCTTGCTGGGCAAAGGAAGGTCTTTGCAGCAAGGAAGCCAATGCAATTAGCCCTGGTCTTTAGGGAGCTGATGGAGCCTGTGCTCCGCTGTGGGGGCAGCCGGAGACTTCTCTTCCTCACCATGTCACTGCAGACATTGCTTCAGTTAATTTGGTGAAGAAACACTCCAGGGGAAGTGACTTTGATGTTTCCTGCAGGAAAGTATATATAGACCAGCCAGTGCCTCGCGCTTTACACGCATGGCCCGGTCAGGGTGGATTTTACACCCAAACACGCAGGAGCTGGAGCACAATGGACCTGTGTGGGAGGGAGGGAGGGGCCAGATGCTCAGATGCTTCCTTCCCCATCCTGCCCCAGTTGTGGCATGCACATATCTTGCTTCTCCTTCCTAAAGAGCATGGTCATTTCCAACTCCATGCAGCACTTCCCAAGGGCTCAGCTCCAGACTGATTACCATGCACCAGGCTTCATTTCCACCACTAATATTACATAGAATATTCCTTGTTACAAGCTGTTCTGGGGGGTTTTGTGTGTGTGTGTTTATTTGGGGTTTTGTTTATGAGATGGAAGAAAAAGTTTTGAACCACTTAGACCTCCTGCAAAGAAAATCCTTAATTTCTTTGCAAGTTGCCTAAGCCCTTAAGAAAAACTTAGAAAGGGGAGACTATGAAAAGAGGCAGAGAATGGATGAAAAGAAAGTGTTTCCAAATGAAACAAAGAAAATTCAAAATCTTGTTTGACCTTTTCATCATCATCTTCCACCTCCCATATCCATCTTGTACACTGCATCCCTATACAGAATGTGTTTGCATTCAACTGGGCCAAAACTCTTGGTAAATTCCACCTGTTTTCAGAATAGAACCCATTTCTCCAAAACTCCATTTGTGGGTTTGTTGAATGGCCTGGTTTGCACAGACACCCCATCCAGCTCTAACCCTGTAGTCAGCAGGAAGCGATAGGTAAATTTCTCTTTCCTAAAGTGATTTTTAAAGCCTTTTCCCAGAAAATCCTCCTGGGAGTAGAGACTCAAAAGGCTCAAACATGGGCTGAGCTGTAATATCACTATTACTCAGTAGGGAGGCTTGTCCCCAAGGTAACTCGCACTGGAAAAGTTTGTTTGCCATAAAAGTAAACACTGCTATAGTAACCTGCCCTGTGCAGAATGGCCCATGCCAGCAAATCTAATAATTCCTTGCACTCACAGAAGTAACTGCAGGGCAGATGCACCCAAACTGCCTTTAAATGACTCACTTTTGAGCAGCACATTGCTCAGTGCATGTTCTTGTTCAAGGCTTAGCCCACTGTCTACAGTTCTTGCCTGCACTCTGCCCCAGACAATCCCAGCTGATCCTCCCCCAGCTCCCCATCTGGATGGTTTATCTCTTCCTTGTGTTTCCCACTGTTTCCTGACCTAGTAGGCAATGAATCCCAGTTTCATGCTTTTTGGAGCCTTCAGACCAAGGCTCTTAATTTTTCTTGCCTTGTGGTCAGTGTCAGTCTCACTCGCTTCTGTCTTCTACCTCACACCAGGGCTCTCCCTCTGACTTGCTTTGCCTCTGTCTCTTTCTGCCACTTTACTGCCTGCTCCATCTGCCTGAACCAAGCACCCACCATCTCCTCAGCCTCTAGAAAGGGCATCTTTGCCCAGTCAGGACAAACATCTTCCAGCCCCCTCTGCCAAGTGTTCCCTGCCTCTCTGCCAGTGCCACATCAGTCCTCTCCTCACACAGTTCCTGGCAGTCCTTGCAGCAGGGTGTTGGAGAGTTCAGACATCTTCATGAAGTCACTGTCAGATCACAACACAAGAAATTATTGAGGGCTATCTGGGTACAAGTCCTAGCCTGGGAAGTAAGATATACTTCCATATAATACCATATAATCCCAGAAGATAACAATATTCCAGAAATATGTGCCTCTGCCATACTCTTATCTTTTTACAAGTACCACAGCCAGTAAGTCAAGGCCAAGAGTGAGATTTCTGGGCAAGATGGTCTGATGGTTGAATTGGTAGAACCTTTCTCATGTTTTGATGAATTTGCCACATCTTCTATTCCAGAGTGAGCTCTCAACCCCCTTCACTCATATCAGTTGTCCACCATGTCCATCTGAATAGAGAAGGAACAGACTGAGCTGGTTCAACCACTGGAAAAGGTTGAAGCTGCCCTAGGTCTGGAGGATGTCAGCTTGCCCAGACCTCTCCTTGGTGGGCTCATCCTGCTGTCCCAAGCACCAGTGATAATACAGGGCTTGTGCTGTCCATGCTGCAGTTCCTGTCCTTGTGTTCTTCTGGTTTAGGAGGTCACTGGCATTTCCTCTTTCACTAGTCTCTCCAACTGCCACAAATTCCCACAGCATCAGCTCAGAGGGACTGAGATCTTTTGGATGCTCTCCTTCTGATTCCAGAACCACCTTTGCTGTATTTTAGGCACCTCTAAGAAGCAGATGAGCTCTGGGGAAAGCTGTAGTGTTTGTGAACATACTCAGTATGAGACACTTCACTTTTACTGACCATCCTACACAGGCCAGGTCTGTATATCTTTTAAGACATCCCTCCACACATTTCTATAAACACAGTCCTCAGCCATTCAAATTGGGATCCATGGAGAGGAAACCAATTCCCTCCCTACCTCATGCACACAAAAAGTATCACTACATTAGGACACCTCATAAATAAAACCTATGTCAGAACTTTTCCTTGCATCAAACACAGTAAACAAATGCATTCTCACACTCACATTCCAGTTTGAGTGAGGAGACATTTGTGCCAAGCCGTGCTGCAGGAAATCATGTTTATACCTGCACAGAAATTGCTCAAGATCATTATGTCCTTGCGAAACTATTACTTCTGTCCCCTCCCTCTCTCCTTCAACCCCACCATAGCCAAAGTCTGGGATAACCAAGGCTCTTTGGGCACAGGATTGAAACTACGCAAGTGCAGCCTGCCTGGATGCCACTGCTCTGTTTGCTCAGTGACTCAGAGCACTCTTCTCATTCCTCCTTCTTCCCAGTTATTCTTTATCTCCTCTCTTTTTTTTTTCCCCATGCCCAGATTGCAGTGGGAGCCTCTTCTTCCTCAGAAAGCCTGGAGAACACTCCAGGAGCAGAACATGGCCTTTAGGAGAAGACAGGGAGCTGCACTCCACTCCCACCTGGCAGCTGTGCTCCTGCCACGAGCAGCCAACATGAGGAGAATATGGAAGGGGTTGAGGAAAACACCAAGCTCAGCAGTTGACCATCTTGTAAAGTATCAGCACAGAAATCCTGTCCAACCTGTGTGTGATTTGGTGTACTAACCCACAGCAGCCTGAAGCAGGACCACAGCTGGGCCCAGTGCAAAAGCTCAGAATTTCAGTGATAACAATGCCTGGGAAGAGGTGAAAATGGATGTGACAGACACAGAAATCTGACTTCTCTCTCTCATTTCATTTGCTAGGAAAGACAGCAGCCTTAATTAGTTTTCTGACTTGGTTTGGTTTTTTTGTTTTTTTGTNGTTTGTTTTTGTCCTGATCTGAATTTGGCCATCCACAGTAAAATACTGTGAGTATTTTACTGAGCATCATCGTTTCTCCTCTGCGTGATGCTTTGCTGAACAACTGCTTTCCAACAAAACTTTCCCGAGTAGAGACATCACAAGTCTTTCATTGTACCAAGAAGACACTTGTCCATGTGCACAGGAGAGCTGGAGCCCAGCCAAACCTTTGGAAGGTCTAGAAAATCAGGTGATGTGTCTCTGGGAGGAGGACACTTTGCTCAAGAGGGGCAGGTGATCAAATACTGAACAGTCCCTGAAAATGAAGAGGATGCTTCCATTATTATTTGGAAGGGAGCAGTGATGATAATCACTTCCTCTGTTCTCTTCATGGCAGAGAGCAAACGTTCATCACCAATTTATCACTTGCACAGAAACAGAGGCCAGTGTGAAGTGAGAGGACATCACCTTTCCTGGACTGCCTGTGGGAACAGTGTGAGCTGTCACACACCTCTTTAGGTTGAAACCACTTCATATTCCAGCTGCTGAACCCTTGCTGTGTTTAGTAGCCCCACTTGCACTACTTGGGTAATTAAGTTGATCCATAGAATGTGTGTAAGTAACACAGCTGAGTAAATGAAAAACACAGCTCGCAGGCAGCCTGTGCTGAGTCTGTGAGGGAGGCTTCTGAAACAGCTGCTGGAACATCTGAAACAGATGGGGAACAGGTAAACAGTGCTTTGCTGAACTCAGAGCCTAACCAAAATCAAGGCCTGATAAAGGGCCAGAAAAAGCCTTCTGATCATTTACACAGGTCACATTTACACATTTACACACTTCACAGTTCCTGAATCTGCCCTCGTAATTTTTAACTGATTTAAAACAAGTCTTTCAAAAATTATCCAATCATAATTTATGAAATGCAAGCTTTAGGGAGTCTGTTGGCAATGCCCTGCAAAGAGAATTTGCCTTCTCTGGTCAAGAGAAAAGTTGTACCTAACTTAGAAGCAGGATTTTTTTACAGGGAGCTGCTGAAAATCAGGTATGTATTTTGCTTGATAATTATTTAATATTTTAAAATTGAGCTAGGCAGAGAAATGTCAGTGGAAATAAGACTAATTATTTCTATTAAAATCTGGAAGATTTGTAAAATCAAGGAGAAATGCTGTTGAAACATCCTATTCCACCTTTTGAGAATGAAGTAATTTTCAATTTCCACCATAGAGCAGCTTCTCATTTTAATATCCTACTGTAACATGGACCATAATGTAAGAAAGCAGTTATAAAATATAGTGCAAAATGGAAACATGGAAAAATAAAAAATAATCAGATCAAAAGATTCAATTTAAATCAAACTAACTCGTGTTTGTTTGTGTTCTTTTTTCCAAAGGTTTCCCTTGCAGCAATTTTGAGGTTTCAGGTTCTCAATCCCACTCCGAACAAACTCTGAGAATCTTCCTGAGGCAGAACACCAACATTCAGTAGGACCTTCCAAGATTTATGTTGCTGACCGAGCTGGCACTACCAGGAGACACAGCATAGCTGTATCAGACACAGAGATCCTGCCATTAGTGTACACACAGCTACGTCTGGGGTCTCTGCCAACACTGCCATTCCAGCACTGCCTTTGAAGGAGAAACTCAGCTTCCATCACTGCTTATCCTGCCTGTTCCTGTTTAGCTTCCTATCTCCACACTGGCTCAAAAACGTGCATTTATCTAAAATAAAGTTGGAGCTTAGGATTTCACTTGGCTCGTGCAATTTGGTCCTACCCACTTTTATTTTGTTTGATTTTTTATGTACACATATACATGCATATATATACATGTGCATTCACACAGACACAGAAAAATACAATGTTAAAGACAGAATACAGGTTTTTTTAATGTTTTCCAGGTGGTTTTCAGGCCCAACAGCTGAGACTCTTTTTTTTTTTTCCTTTCTAAAGTACTAAGAGGATAAATATTGCCATTTAAAAAATAAACTTCCTCAAAATTGTCCTTTCTGTTCTGAAAGACCATCTTGTTCTTTGGGTGATTTATGATACCAATCTGTAACTCCACGTGTATTGTTCAGAGTGTTCAGCAAACAAGACGTGAGTGTTTGAAACACTTCAGGGCAGGAAGACACACAGAACACTAAAAGAGCCTCCCAGTTCTAGTACAGGCACTTGAAATCCAGTGTCTTCTTTCCTGTTAATACATCTCAGGCTGTCATTGCCTCTTCATTTCCACATAAACGAGCATTGACAGGCCAGCTAAGCCAGGCATTTGCTGTGCAGAGACCAAAATCAGCTTAAGTTGAGTACATTCCCAGTTTTTAAAGTGTTAGGCCATTGTCCAGCTGGGCCAAAATTGTCGGATTCTTTTTTTTTGAGTGAACGCTTACTTGACACCCAGGAAAAATTTCAGTGTAGGAGTGTGGGCCAAGTAAAATGCAGCAGCATGATGAATGTTAGGAAATTGGTGTACCATGACCATGGAAACCACCATTTGGTGGCAGGGCTGGGCCAGCCCTTTCCCTGGCCAGTCAAATCCCAGGGGTTCCCACCAGAGAGAGCACCATGCACCTGCTGCCTGAGGAAACCAATTTCTGTTTCGAGGGGCTGGGATGGGAAAGTCTCCAGAGAGAATAGCAAAGTTAGCGTTAAAAGATATGAGCCCTGAGAATATTATGGGAATCCTGAAGGCCACAGCCATGTTAAGGAGAAAGCAACACAGTGGGGAAGACAGGGAAGAAAGAGAGGAGTAAAAAGAAGATTCGGTAACTTGATTAGAGAACCAAGGAGTAATTTAGGCTGGGAGGCACCTCTGGGACAGCTCAGTCCAAATTTGAGTTGGACCGAGATCAATTTGCTCAGAGACTTGTTCAGTCCAGCCTTCAACATCTCTGAGAATGGGAAATCCCAAAGCCTCTCTGGGTGACTTGTGCTATATTTGACCATTGTCATGGTAAAAAATTTTTTGGCCTTATGTCTAACTGGAATTTTCCATGTTTCAACTTGTGACATTAGAGGGCACATCCCTGCTAGCACTTTTTGTTTATGAATTTGTGTAATCCCTGGCTCTGCTGGCACTCCTTGTCTTCACAGCCTTCTAAAGCAACAAACACCCCAAGCTGAGTACCAGGTGTGCAAGAAAGGTTAATCCTGGTGGTCTAAGCCAAGAATGACCTTGGGGTGGTGGCAGGAAGATGAACAACAGAGAGTTCCCTCTTCATACACCTTCTTCCTCTGTTAAGACCCACTTTTCCATCATAATCTCTTTCCTAGGTTGGGACTCTCGGTCCAACAGTTCCACAAGCATTTGATTTGCCTGAAGAATATTGCAAAGGTTATTAATTTCATCAGTGACTGATTTGCATAAATTTGTTCAGCCAGCACTACAGTAGCTCCTTCTGGCCAAGTCTGAATGAGTTACACACTTAATATCATATATCTCACAAATATTATATGTGTATTACCTGCGTGCACGTGTACTCACCCATACATTCATCACCTCGATACATCCTTTCATGTCAGGTATGTGAATTATTTTGTTTATAAGAAACAAAGTTCCCTCCCTGTGCCAGGATTAAGAAGACCTGCGTTCCTTTCCTGCCTCTCCTTGGGATCCCATGTGATCTGGCCAAGTCATTTCATGTCTCTGCCTCTGCCTCCCGTCTGGAGAGCAGGGGCAGCGCCTGAGAAGAAACCGCGCGGGTCGCTCTCCTCAGAGCTGCATCCTGGGGATGCTGAGCGGGAAGAGCAGGGATGTGTCATTCTCTGCAGAACAATGGCAATCCTGACATTCCTAATGCCATGGCAATATGAATATTCAAAATAGCAGGGCCTTTGTTAGAGATCCTGATTAATCGGTGATTAATATCGCTGTCATTTCCTTAGAATAACATGTGCTATGCTCTTATCTGGTGAAAAGGGGAAGAGAGAGGGGGGAAAGATAGTGCCTGAGTGTACTGGTACATGGACTTCAGTCGTGTCAGACAAAGCCTGGAGACTCGATTATGAACAAACACTCTTCCCAAACCTGCCCTATTCCTGTGACATTTACACTGCTCAGGTTCATGTACTTAACACTCAGCTCCAGGAACCCTCCCTGATTCCCAAGTGCCGCTGGTGTAAAGTGTCAAACCCACCAAACTCCAGGACGACAATTAGACACTGCAGCTATTTTCATCTTTCTCTTGCAGACACACCATGCCCCTCGGCTGATCCAGCTTGGCAAAACTCTCCTCTGAGCCACAGAGCACACAGAAGATCCACATTACACCTTGTCATAATATTGGTCCTTAATTAAGTTGTTTCAACGAGAAGGCATTTTTGAGGGACATACATGTTTTAGTGGAAAATTAAATTATTAAGCACAGTACTTGAGATGTTTCTATTTCACTGGAACATCTGAAGATAACTTTACCATCAAAGCAACCATATCACGTAATTGCACTCAAGCTGCTGGCCACAGTAGGTCTCCAAAACACCTTCTCACTCCATTATGTGGCTCAGACAGAAGAATTTGCCCTCAAATTCCTGCTATGCACACATATAGTGCATACTTTCCTACTAGACAAAGCTTAACTGTGTACAAGTCCTCTGCAATGAATTACTTCTCTAGGATTTAACTACAAAGGCCCATTTGGAAACCATAAGTGCAGCATCGACCCCAAAGGACAAATCCTGCACTTTCATCGAGGCAAAACATAGAAACTACATAACTATGTCAAAACATGGGCCAGAGCACTAGCAACATCTCTTCAGAAGGGGTCAACATTTGACAGTAAGAAATGTCTACTTCAACCAAGGAGCTAAGGAAAGAGTCTAGTTCAGTATCCGAAATTATCAAATGGGGTGCAAATTTCATTCATACTTAAGCTCTGTAAATTAAGATGGATATGAAAATGTGTGTTTCTAAGAGGACACTTAAGCAAAGATAAGGAGTTAAGTGCTCACAGCTTTGCTTGTGTCAGTGTTATCTGTAGATATTCTTTTTCCATAACACTCTGAGTGACTTTTTAATGTATAGATAATATGTTCCTTAAGTGCAGCCCATATACCTGCATTGTGAATGGCTCTACCATTAAAAACGTAAATTTTTAAATGTTTAATAAAAATAATGTTCCTTTCAGGATTCTTCTTTCTGATTTTGTTTGACAAAGCCTCTTTAAACATGCTGAATGGAGTATTTCAGCAATGGCTTTTCCATCACTGCTGCACTAGACTGCCCTGTCTGCTGAGAAAGGTGGTGGCTCTGTTTTGGTAGCAGGGAGGGAAGTTTCTTGCCAGAAGTCTCACACTTGCAATTCTTAGAAAGGTCAGAGACAGGGACTAAATTTTAAGCAGATGCAGACTTTGCTTCCCTGTTAAAAACAGCCAGATCCTTCTGGGTTCTCCAGGCCAGGAATGTCCTGGGGTCTGAGGGAAATTCTGATGTCCTGGTTGCTCATGTTTTTCTTCATGAGGAATCACTATGAGCAATGGCCAAAGTTTAACTCCCTGATTTTACTCCCAGTCCACTCTTTTTCCATCTTCCTCTAGCACTCTTGGCAAAATCTCCATCTACCCTGTTCTTAGTGCTCTCCTGACTGTGTTTCCTTAAATTTTACTATATGATCCCAGCCCTGCCACTCACTTTTCTGTAAACTCATCCTTCAAGCCTATCCCTCCTCCAGGTTTCCACATCCTCCATCTTCGCCAGCTCATAGGATTTACTATTTTCTCCTTACCTGATGCTAGTTGAACGGCTCTTGAAAACATGGGCTAAACAAACATATATATATATATATATATATTTGTATCATGCTCAAATAATCTTAAGTATTGCAGCACCAAAACCAACAGTAGAAATTATTTTTTTCTTCATTTAAGCACAGTGCTTCTAGCAACTGAAAAGTTGAAGAAGATCTGCAAGTAAGAACTGTATAAAGATGAATATATAGAGAGATATTTACCAGCTCAAGGAATTTACAAAGTACAGAAGGAGGAAAATGTGCACTGCTGTGGTAAGAAACTGAGAAATGGGAGAAACACAGGCACTTATCAAGGTCACACAGGAAGCTTGTGGCAGAGCATGGTATAGACTGCACAATACTCAGGCACCAGCCCAGGCCTTTGCCAAGCAACTATCCAGCTTTTTAAAATATTCATGGAAGAAAGACAGGCTTGTGCAATGCTCCACAAATAAGAGAGAACAAATGACAAGCCATTACCCTGTAGTAGGGCAGACTGCAGAAATTGAATTTGAGAGGTTATTATCTGCTGGTAGAAGGTTGTAGATATTGCCAAATGTTAATTGAAATTTCTTTCTCATTTGCAGTGCTTAGGAAAAGTGAGAAGTTTTATTCTCAGCCTGAAGCACTGCAGCAAATTCTGTCCAGTGGAGTTAAACTGGCCATGTTAGCAATCCAGAATTTATAAGTCACTGGTTTATCAGATTTCCAGAGACATATAAAGTCTCTTTCTCCTGCCAGTAAAACCAGATGCAGAAGTATCCTTGTGTGTTTATTTAGCACGGGACTGTTAATGGCTGGGAGTAGCACACACTGGGGTGTGGCTTCCATGTCTTGCACAGAGGAATCAGCGTTAAGAGACCAGAATTAAAACAGACTGAAGCAGAAGTGCAACCGACTGACCTTGGCGCCAGCAGAGTGGGAAAAACATTATGAAAATCTGATCTCAGCAGCCAGGTCAAGGCTGAATTTTACCCCTTGAAATTCAAAGGTACTTGATACAAAGCATGAATATAAGTAAATTCTTTGCTTTCCGTTTCCTTAAGGAAACAAACTTTCAGGCTGCAGGCAGTCCTTTTCATCTCAACTTGAAGGGAAAGAAAGAAAATGCTGGGTTGGTCTTTTCAGTGAAGAATTTTTGCATAACTTCATTAAGACAAAACAAGATGGCATTATAGATTAAAGTAAAGACTTCTGTTAAGCAGGAGGTTAAACAAGCCTTTAAACAAAGCTCCTGCTTCATGTGCCCATCCTGATTTCATGTTTGGAGGTACAGTCTTTTCCTCTGGCTCTATTTGGCTAGCTTGAGTCTGAGCATTTCCCTGGTAGAAAACAAGTCTGGCACCTGCAGTGTTAACTTTGAGCAAAAAGGGAGGGGGTGTTGCTCCAAGATGCCTTTGGGGGGAAAATTATGATCTCAGTGGAGTTATCTCCTCTCTCACCCTCACAAAGCTCTTCATTGACAAAAAGCAAAGCACCTTGAGCTGTCCTGCAGCATACAATCCAGGAGTGCAGAGGACCAAAGCACCTGCAACAGGAGAGGGGTTCTTATCCCACTCACAGCACTTTGCGTTTTGCTCTGCTCCAGTGTTAGGACATGCCCAGCAGAGTCTTCGGCTGTGAGAAACAGTGTGGTTGTTCCTAACACAGCTGCACAACAGTTCCAGCCTTGCTGAGAATTCAGACTGGGGCCAAAGTAAAGGTCAGGGCTGAAAAACCAGTTCCAGGGAAGGGTTAAGGCAAGAGAGCAGCTGGCCCACCAAGAGCAGCTCTGGGTTAAAAAAACCCAAACCCAAAAAACTCCTTTGCACAGAAAATGCTCATGTCCAACCAAGGCAGCATCCTTACTAGTGTTAAAGTCACATTTAAAGCAATAAACTCCTCACTCTGCCTCTGAAGAAGCAGCAGTAGAAATCTCTGACAAATAGGAAGGGAGGAGAAGAGCATTTTACATTCTCATGGTTCCTTGGCTTGCTCCAGCACTGTTTGATTAACTGGGAGAAAGATTTATGTGCTATAAAGTGCTCTGGGGAGGTTGCTGATGCCAAAGCTCTGCACCTGGGTTTTGAAAGCCTCTCTAAAATGATGAGAATATCTGTATATTCTCATCTAGGAAAAGAAAGCCCCCCTGAAAACCAAAAGTAACTACTGCTTTTTGGCAGAACAGCAGAGTGCAACTTCGCCTAGGAGGGAGATTTTCAAAGATACCAGCAACCACTAAATGGCCTGGTCCCACAGAAATTGGATGTGAGTATTTCATGGCCATTTACCCCTAGGGAGAGGTGTCCCCTTACCCCTGATTAGTCTGGATTCTTCCATACAAGGAAGATTAAAGAAATACACCATTAAATTATTTCAGGATTGTTATTTTTTTTTCAATTTTAAATTATTCTACCGAGTATAATCACATGGAAACTTGCTCCAGAAGACAAAGGAGCTCAGTCTCTTAATGGTTAGTGGAGTCACATTCTTCTCTGACATCTGCCTCTAATGTGATTACTTGGGAATGAGCATGCCAGAAGGACAAGCAGTGCAACCAGGGATGTTATCAGCCTCTCAACAGACTTGGAAATTGATTTTCATCAACTATTGTTTAAAACTATTGTGCTGAGCGTGGAAATTGGCCCATTTTGCAAATAACTGTGCTGTGCTGATGATGTTTTCAACCTCTTTCAGAAGCCATCAACAGTCTGCAATATCTGGGTGTTGTGCAGGCTTTGTCTGGAAGTGGCATCCAGCCTTCAGCTCATCCAGAGCTTCAGCAAGCTCTGACTGGGTGGAAGCTGTTCAAAGGGATGTGTTAACACCAATTTCCACCAAGCAAGGTTTCTCTCAGAAATGTGCTGCTGTTTATCACCAGTTGATGCCACATGTGGTCAAAGCCCTCATTTGATTTGATCCTTGTTTCAGGGTTGGGTGTTGTGAACTGGGACAAACTTTACAGCCTGCAAGAGCTGTGGTGGCTTCAGACTATCCAAGAATAGGGTGGGAGAAGAGAGTAGGTGTCTGCACTTCAACCAAGGTGGAGAAATAGCAGAAGCAAAACAGCCTTAAGGAGGGAAAGATGAGGCAGACTGGATGCTCAGAGACCAAGATTTTGACAAATCTTGGAGGTCAGTGGCCTTGGAGAGAGGGAAGGGGGGAGATGATACTTTAAATGGAAAAGATGCAGCCCAAGGAATTTCTTTGCTCTCATGCCTCCACACCAGTGTTCAGTGGTGCAACCTTAGGGGCTCATGCCTGGATGGCCATGGAGCACAGCCACCTGCTCCCAGGGAGGACATGACTCAGTCTCATCCTCGTGCACTCCAGGAAGGAGGGAGACAGCCATGAATATGGTGGCTGAGTGGCAAAATACCAGGAGAGGAAGAGGGTTTGGGGTGTGAAGAGATGCCTTGGAGATGAAGACCTTTGAAATTGAGGTGGGAAAAAATTGCTTTTTCAAAATCATTTGGGGTCTCATTTCTGGCTCACACTGAGGAATCTGCAGTGTTGGAGGCAGTCCCTGCATCATTACAAGAAAACCTGAATAGCAGCTAGCAGCACTTTCATCTTCTAGCCTTTTTGTGGCAAGGTGCTGCCATTACTTGCTGCTGATCCCTCAGACGGTGCCCTCTGCACCTCCCACCTCTGTACTCATGCCAAGCCCTTCAACCACACAAGGTACAAGAACAAAATTTGCATTTAGTCTTTGAAGCAAAAACAGTATCTCCAGGGCTACACGTGGATTAGGTCATTAGAGCTCTCCTGTTGAACAGGAGCTCCCTGAAGGAATGCAAGGAAGTAAGCACTGTATATTCTTTGAAAGAAGTCAAGAGCCATGGATTTAACTCCCACTTGATCCTTCCAATTATGGAACCTGGTTCAAATCTAGAGAGGACTCGAGAAGAAGAGAAGCTATGGCTCTGCAGGCAATTTGAAAACACCCTCAGTTCAAATTAAGTGGTATTTGACTCTGACAAAGGCTGGTCTGCAGGCACCCCCACTGCCTGGCTTGTTTCTGGGTGTCCAGGCTCCCTGGGACTCGATGTTCATGTGAACAGCAAGTGCATAAATTCTCTAAATGTCAGGCACTGCCTGGCACTTTCACGTACTGGATGCCTTGTACTCTCTGCTCACTGCACTGAGCTCCCTGCTAGATGATGCTGATGCCACTGGAAAAGCCTGCAGTTATCTCCAGCCTGTTATCTGAGGGCCTTGTGGTCACCTCAAGTGTCACCTGAAAGCTTTTCCTGGCATGCTGGAGGAGAAAGGCAAACCAGGTTTACCTGCATTGTCTCCAGACCTTTGCAAGTTTTCCCTCATAGGAGCAGAGCTGATTTGGCAGCAGGATCACAAGTGCTGGTAGACCCTGTGGAAAAAATCAGCCTTGCTAGCACAGGAATCTGCTTTGTTTTCTTTCCAAAGGGGTGCAGAGCACAACGTTTGTTCAGCAGCTCTGAAGGCATCAGCTGTCCTCTTTCTGAGGCTGAAGAAAGGCTGATTTTTTAAATCTCTTATGGTACTGTAGGTATGCCTCAAGACCAGTTCTACAGATAAGTGGTCCATCTCATTTTGAAATGCAAAATAGGTTAAATGTACATGCAGAAGGACTTTTCCAGCATAATAAGAAACCAACTGATAAATTGGAGTGAAACAATCCAACAGTATCCCACAACCATGAAGTGTGAGGAGTTAAATGAGCTTTAAGAGGATATCTGATGTAGAAAATAGATATTTATAGATATTAATAGATGGTAAGCTGATGGAGGCAGTAACACAGTCTGGGTCTATGACAATCCTGTTAACATGCTAGCTGTAAAATTGCACCCACATCTGTATGTACACACATTTACATGTATGTAAGTATATTAATCTCCTAACTGGCCTGCAAATTAGATGTGGGTACTATCTAAAATGAGACATAGCTCACAGTGAGGAGTGCAAGCATTTTATCTGTGGTCTTACTTGTAAAATGCTGACATTTAATTTCAATGCACTTCTAATTTTTTGTAATCTGGATGCCCAGGTAGGGATAAACTGTGCTGCTGCTGCTGCTGGAGCTCCAGCAGCACAGATCAGCAGAGGACCCACCCCATGCAGAACAGCACAAACATCTTCCTCCTGTTTCCTTGTGAAAACTGGTGTGATTCCTCTCGTTGATGAAGTGGCAAACCTGTCTTCCAGAATTCCAGCTGGCATGGTATAAGTCTGTACACTGTTCTCCATTGATAGTAATTTACGAACCTTTAACAAGAGGAGATTTAACTTATGCTAAAGAGCTTGATTTCTTGAACCTCAGATTGAATCTCCATGTATGCAGAGAAGTCCGGCTATAAATAATTCCTGTTCTGTTTTATAAACTATTCTAAGTAGCAAATATCATCTGTTAACCTTATTTGCAATTGGTACATGCATCTAAAGGAAACAAATGAACTGCTGCTGAATTAATTCACAGCCCATCCAGAAACTTTTTTGCACTTTGTCTGGAAAGTTTCCAGGCGGCAGAGCAGCTGGCATGCAAAAAGTGGGTGGCTTCCTAGGAAAGGCAGTTGGCTTTTTTTTTTTTTTTTAATACAATTTGTTTACAAAAATATCCACCTTTGGCCAGATTTAATTCTGCCAACCTGCTTGGAGTAGTCCATTTTGAAGCGAGTGTGGTGGTTCAGACAGGCCTTTGTCTGCCATTGATGGGACAAGCTATAAGCCAGCGAGAAGACACAGCCCCTTCCTCTCAATAATCCCCTTACAGTGAGAAAACCTCCTGGTGGTGTCCACCTCTCTGCCACCCTTTTTAGATGGGACTAAAGCACCTCCTCTAAACAAAGCACTGAGGTTTTTCACAGTCCCTGGGAGGGCAGGAAGACAGTGTGATGGTTTTGGGGGTTGCTGGTGCCTGAAGGTGAAGTGTGTGCCTCTCCCTTGAGTTAGCAGGCAAATCTCTGCTGGGCTGCAGGCAGTTCCTGTCTAGGGGAGAGCTCTAATCTCTCTTTTCTAGGAATGTGCCCAATTTCTTATGTCAGTTGCCCCACTGTGTTTGCAGCGAGAGAAAAACAACAAAAAGGATTTTCTGAAACACTCCTTGAGAAAAAAACACTTCTCCCAGAAATGCAGCTACAAAAATTCTCCTTCATTTCTTTGTACAAGTTTTTTTTGTTGCTGTTGCAAGTCTAGGTCAGGCCTCCCATGGCGTGTGCTGCAGGATGTGCAGGATGTGGCCTGGAGCCCTCCTGCTTCCATGGCTCTGAGCTCACGCTTGTTCCAGCACTAATAACAACACTGCTAATAAGGATAATGACTACAGAGCTGGAAGAGTATATCTGATGTTTTCATAAGTGATGTAACTTTTCTTGATATGGAGATACAGCTCAAACCCCTTCAGCTATACTTTTTATTACACTCCATTTTCTTTTATCTTTTTTTTTTTCTTTAAATACACTTTTGATTCTGGTATAAAACAGCTGATGCACTCATGGACAGACAAGTTTCCACAAGCAATTAAATTTTGGGTGCAGACATTGGTGTCCTATAAATGACATTTCTTCAGAGGAAGGGAGGAAACACAATGGAAAAGAAACTATTTTAACTTTAAAAACAACAACAATAAAGACTTGATGTAATTTCCTAGAAGAAAAATAATTAAGAGCTAAATCACTGCTTTAATTACAATACAAAGCCTTCACCAGTACTGAAAAATCTAACAAAATGTCTTGAAAAGCCTGTGAGGCTAAAGACACCCTCAGCTGTGTGGGGATGAAGGTGGCACCAGAGGGCAGATGACACACATGCCGTGCCTGGTCCTCTCCCACTGCCAAAGGACACAGTGGTGTTACTATTGAGGCTGTTTCGAGAAGTTTTCAGCCAAAGGGTGATGTCAGTTACTGTGTCGGGAGCAGCTCCACCAACTTCATCTCAAAATGCTGCTCCAAAATCATGCTTGTGGATGGTGGGAGTTTGGTCTGTTTTCCCTGGAGTCACCCTGCAGGCGTGCCTTTCCCTTCCCTGCAGGAGCGCGCCCTGCGCCGCTGTAACACATCGCCCGCTGCTGCTACAGAAGCGAGGGGAAAATTGCACTTGTGATTAATGCTTGAAGTTTTTGTGGATGTTCATAAGACATCACTTTCTGTGACCACAGGAATTTAAAGCTTAGTCAAGCTATTAGATCTAAAATGTTTTCACTGAGGTATTTTGCTTTCGAAAACAGAAACAAAGCAAAATCCTTATTCTTTCATCTGCAGAAAGAAATATGCTCCTGATGAGCTACTGGAGGGTATAACAGAGAGCAGGATCCCTTCCCATTCCAACCCAGGGTCAATGCTGAAGTCACTGCTCTGGGGTGTCTCAGTTTCTTCCTGGGATAGAGGAGAGCCAGTTTGGAGCCGCAGCCTGCCAAGATGTCCAGCAGGAAGGCTGCCCTTGGGTATACACCTCTGAGCCTCCTTGGGGACCTACCACGGAGCTTTCCAGAGCTCCCAGGGGATGGCACCCTCTGTTTAGCTCCATTGTTAGTGCTCTCAGGAAGTGCTCGAGACAGCGTGGGCAGCATGGGCTGGCATGGGAGGGAAGGCACGGCCACCATGAACAAGGCTGGAAGGTGCCCCAGCACGCTGGGCCTGGGCATGCTGCAGGGCTGGGGCTCACTGGGGGCCGTGGGCTAGCTGGGAAAACCCATGGGAAGTGCTACATCACACCAGGATGGACCAAAGCAGCCCCATGTTCAGCCCCCACTTCTCCTTGGAGGGGAACATCCAACAGCTTCATGTGGTGCGGTGCCCAAAGGGCAGGGTAACAATTACAAGCCAAGAAGAAGCCCATGTCCCTGCCTTGTGGGGGGACCCTGTGGCCCTCCCTTGGCCATCATGCCACCCCTCAGCGGAGTGTGGGTGAGAATTACTCAGATTTCACCCAGAGCAGCCAAGTCTGTGCCCTGAGGGTGCCCATTCCTCCTGCCCCGTGTGCTCCAGCCAGCTGAGCAACCCTGCAGGAATCAGGCACTGGGATGTCGGCAGAGCTGCCGGGCACGCGCCAGGGCCCCGCCAGCACCGTGGTGTGCAGGGCCCCTCCCCGTCACCCAGAAGCCACGGAAAGTGTATTCCTGCCAGAGCCAAGAGCAAATACCAGAGGCATGAATCCTGCCCTAACAGCTCACGGTTTGCAGAGCTAAATTAAAATGATAAAGTGGCTGCAAGGCCGGGCAGGCTCGCTGGCACAGGGCTGGAGGCAGTGGCGGGGCCATCAGCTCTGCTGGGTTCTCACCACGGAGGCGTTCGAGCCAGGGAAGGGCTGCTCGTGCCCACTCCTCTGCTGCTCCTGGTGTTTTGGGAAGGAGTAATCCTCCCAGGACAGAGAGAGATTCACCTGGTGCTCAGGTCCCACCCTTGCCTGGAGTTGGCTGAGCGGCTGTGGTGGGTTTAGTCCTGTTTCTGTACAGACACTCAAACACACCCATTTGAAGACCCACTGTGGTCTGCACTAAGGGACACCCTGGCCATTTTTCTCTTCACATTGCCTTTCTTTTCAACCTTTGATATTGAAGGTTCAGGCTGTTGTTGTGAAGGGCAAAGCATCAGAGGGATTTGCCCTTTTCCGCCTCCCACCACTGCACTGACTGGAGGGATTCAGCTCATCCTCCATTGGTTTAGGAAAACTTTGAGATTAATCTCTTCCCTTTAACCTAATCCAACTTGTACCCATGCAGAAGTCCCACCCTTATACACTGTGTCTCTGGTCCACCAAGACAGACCCTTTCCCTTCCCTTGGCTTACACAGCTAGAGGCTGTGAAGACTGATGGCCTTCCTACACCCCAGCTTAAACTGGTAAGTTGCTGCATGGACAGATATTTTTGTCCACACAAAATTTCCTCAAAGTAGTCGCAAGGATAAGAAACCTTTCACAGATCTGGTTGTACCTCACCACCAGTGCTCCTCTTCCATCTTTCCCACAAGAGCTCCCCTCCCTTCTTGCCATCCACACCCATTTGTGGGTTTAGGTAATCAGGAATAAATGACATAGGAAGCATGTTCATGTGGTTGGAATATCCTCATGATCCCTGAGCAACCTCTCTCTTTGCTGTCTCTATGTAGGAATAAATGCTATTAAAATGCAAGTGGTTTTCAAAGGACCTGAATTCTTACTCATTTTGTATTGGGATCCTTTGCTGTTCTTAAAAATTTTCTCCCTTTCCAACAGCCAGCAAGATGTCACAGAAACCACAAAAGCCTAAGATGCACATATTTATGTTTCCTGGAGCTGGCTGGCTGTTACAGTGCCCTGAGACATTTTTCTTGCTCTTCCTCCTCAGGGGTATAGCTGAGCAGCTTCAAGGATAAATATTCCAATTATAAACAAACTAGGGAGCTCTCAGAGACAGGTGTTGACATTCAGCTTACAGCTCCAGGTTTTCCAGTTCCTCTTTCAAGGTTTCCAGGTGGCAAATGCAATCCCTTCTGCTTCCCTTTCTGCCCACAGGTCTTGCTGTTCTCTGAGTTCACATCACTGTTGCCTCCTGGTAAAATGGGAAACATCTGAATGACACCTCTGCAATAGGAGAGCAAGGGGTGGAGACATGGCAGGTGTGTGGAGCACCCGAGTTCATGGGCGAGCATGAGCAGTCACCCCAAAACCTGGCACCAGATGGACTAAGGGTAGGGTTGCAAAGCTGATGGCTGAGGGGAGCAGCCAAGGGACTCACTTTTCATCCCCATTTAGCTGTTGGAGGACCTCCCTGCATCACCAACCTCTGCTTTGCCACAGATGAGTTGGAATACCATGGATAGATCACTTATACCCACAGGACAGCAATAGGATGTGTATCAAGCACTCTTGAAATGAATGTCCCATCTTATCCTGTCCTATCCTAAACTACCATTTCTCAGTGGAAAAAGAGAGAAAATAAAAATGGTATCGAAGACAACCAACCTTTTTTTCATGGACCATGAAACCCTGAGGATTAGTTCCTCTGTACTAACTAATTCTGTAAATAGGTACCAGGTAAAAGCCCCTATCATTCGTTGGCAATATTCTGTTCTGCCATATTTTTTAGTTAACTTTTTCCATCTCCAGGGATAGCAGCGTCAGAACTGAATGGACAAAATACCTGACAGGGAATGGAGCATCAGGAGAAACAACTCCCAGTTTTAATGCTGCAACCTCAGGCAAATCACTTATCTGCCCCACTGTTTATGCTTCCACACTTTGTGTGTCTTGTCTGTCCAGACTACAGGTGCTTTGGGACAGACATCATCTCCCAAAATTTGTTTGCAACGATTCCCCTGGGAGGGCAAAGAAAAACATAATAAGTGCTTAGCGCACCATAAAATTATTTAGTAAATAACTGGCAGTTGTGAGTCACTCTGTTAACTCCACGTCTGCTTCTTGGTGTTTTTGTACACAACTAAGAGACATAAGGACCTACACCCCATCTTCAAAAGGAGGAACCTAAGGGTCTTGACTCACATGGTGTTTAAAATGCAATGGCTGAGGCAGGCAGATGTCCTGACTCTCTGGATAGGGAACATGAAGAGGACAGCTGGGAGCAGTCTCTGACTTCAGCTGTCCCACTCTGTAATGGCAACCACAGGCCCTGAGCTCCCATTACCTCAATCTTTTTAGCCCCTTCCGAAAACAGCTCAATTTCTTGACACTTAAGAACCTACTGGTCTTTTGGCACTAAAATATCTGTTTGTTTGGCTGTGTTTGTTTTGCCTTGGTTATGTTTTCTGAGCAGTATTTTATCTTCTTTATGGTATTGTTTCATGATATAAAAAGGTTTGCTGAGGAACAGCTATGAATGAACTTTGGTCTGCAGAGCACTTGAGAAGTACCCAGCTGTGGGGACATCTTCATCTGTGGTCACCTTATGAGTGATGTGACCCACTGCCCCTTCCCTTCTTTACCTGTTGTTCAACTTAATTCAGACTTTGTGAGAGCTCAGTAAAAAATATTGGGTAATCCGGCAAATGCACATCACAGGAAGTGAGGTTTTTTTACCCAAGAGCCATTTCCATACCTGATAATGCTGGTGGGTCTCAAGCTCATGCTCTCAGGTCTCTTCCACTGGCAGTTTCAGCAGGGCAATAAAACTGCTGCCAGGTGAGATGGTAGCAGGAGGTGGGATAAAGTGGGTTTGTCTTGGTGAACATGAAGATCTGTTAAGTGTGGCAGCTGGATCTGCCAGATGTTTCACCAGGTTCAGAGGATTGTTTGAAGAGGTGAGATGTAGAACCAGCATGTTCTTTCTCTCATCAAAGAGCTTTGCATGTATCCCCACAGATAAGGGAGCAATCTTAACTATTTTCGTGTGATAATCTTGTCTGACCAATTAAACCAACCTCCAGATATTGTGTCCTGTATTGAAATGAGAATGTCTGTGCAACAGTGCCAGCAGGAGGAGAAATTAGAAATTGGAAATGCACAGAAACAGATGTTACAGTCAAAAAATGGGGGATATTTAGAAGCAGGCTGTGTCCAGGAGAAAGCAAGGGCTTCCTAGATCAGACCCATTCCTTATCCTCCACCTATCCATGCCACCAAAGCAGCATCATAACCCAACTGGCAGGGCTCTGCTTCTATGTTGTCCCCCAGCAATAACCCTTTGCAGACAAAACTAGATGTCCCAGGCCATCAAGCTCATTTTATTCTGGCAAAAATGACAGGGCTCTTCGTCCTGGGTTCCAGTGCATTCCTCCTGCCACTTCTCCTTAAAAGGCATCACCCACCTGGCCCAATTACGAACATGAACTCAGCAGCCTCACACTCACCCTTGCGTAGCAACTGCTGGATAGTGACAGATTTTCAGGGAATTGGTGGTTATCTGATACATAGTTGAGCAGCCACGTCCAAGGCTATAATTGATCCTTGCTCTCTTTTCTCTGCCACAAGCCCACCTGCTAACAGCAGCTCTTTCCATCAGGTTGTCCTCTAAAAAAACCAAGGGATTAATCTTGTGGTGTATCTCAAATTACACAGGAGTTATTTGGCAGAATAATATCTGTGCACTGAGTTAAAGAACCAACCTGGGAGTAAAGAAACCAAAGAGGGCTGTTTTCTTAATGTTTAAAACCTAGAGAGATGGTGTAACAGGCAACACAGAGGGCAGATTTGCATTTTTATTTTCATTTTGAAGGGGTTCTCTTGTACTGTGACATGTGCTCCAGGCTAATGCTGCTTTACCTTAAACTGCTCCCCTCGGGTGAATTCTAACAGCTAACAGCTCTCATGTTATTCCAGCTGTAGGCAAAATGTGTGGCACAGTGCTTTTTATTTGAAAAAGAAAGTCACACTGGTGCAAATAAATGAGACTGAAATCACTGATGCTGTGGATTACTTGCAGCTTGGGAAGTACATGAGGTTGAAAAAATACCTCATTTATGGGCAGGTCACTATGGAGGTTAAGACCTGAAATGGAGTCATTAGCTATGTTCTATAGCTATGTTTGGTAATGTTTCTTAAATTATTCTTTCTACAGAGATAAAATCACTGCTTTCTTTTCTCCCTTTTCTGGTTTTATGATTGCAGAATACATTAACATATATTCATTTTTTTGCACTTTTATAGTTGCCTTCACATGTTTATGAACACAAGTGAATTTAGCACAGAGACACTTGGACACAGACAACGGCGAAGGAAAAAGGTGAGGAAAAAGGTGAGGAAAAAGACCTGGGGGTAAATAGCAGGGAAGGAGAAAGTGTCTGGAGGCGGCTGAGAATGCCAAGGAGAATCCAACCTGCTTCACAAAACTGCCACCTGGATCTGCTGGTCACCAGCACGTGACCCTGAACTTGGACATCGGCACAAGGGAGATTCCTTAGGGAAGAAAGGACCACGGAAGCATGGCCTGGGGCTTGTAATCACTGCTTTACAGCCAGTTCTGCTGAACACTGATGTCAGGGCAACACAATGAGGGGGAAAATCCCCACTGGCCATGCTGCACCTCGTGCTTCTCTCTCCCCATGAGCAGAATCCCTCTTTTCACAGGTCTCTCTGAGCATCTCAGGGAATTCTCAAGACAGGAACAAGCCTGCAATAACAGTGACCCATCTACATCACAAGGATAGTGCCTTTAGAAGAAGAAAGTGCTTCTTTCTGACAGCCCTACCCACAAATGCACTGATGAAAGAGCTGTTTGTTGGACAGGAGGTTGCAAACATTAAAGCCTGACCTCAGCCATGATTACATGGGACACTGCTGCAGTTGATATCACCTCAGCTCACAGAAATTGGGAGGTAAATTAAACCTCTGTTTGCAGAAGGGGCTGTGCATTCATATGCCCCTATAAGCCAGGGACATATCGATTTTCCAGCTGGGGTAATTTCCAATTTAATGAATTACTACTAAAATGAGAAAAAAGAAGGTTTCTCCCACTCACTGCAATTGCACACGAATGCTGGGGCTCAGCTGGCCAGCCAGAATCTGTGAGATGCTCTTAAACAGAGCAGTTCTCCAGTTACACGGGACAGTTCTCCCAAATTTTTGAGAATTACTGCAGGTCAGATCTCCTCAGGACAAAGCAGAAACGTGCATGGCCTGATACCCCAGATTGAGCACCTTATCAAACCATCCACAGCCCACACCTTCCTGCAATGGCACATGAAAAAAGCTGTGCACAGAAGCCCTTGGAAGGTGCAGAATGACTGGACAGGCTTTAGGCAGCATGGCATCCCCATGGCATCAAAATCCACATGGAGTTAATAGCATTTATTCCTTGGCCATCATTTGTGAATTATTTGGGGTTTTATTTAACGTGCCCTTGTTTTTCCCTTCCCCCCACCCCCAAGTTTATGAAGTAATTTAAGCGTGTGTGGAGAGATTGACATTTAAGAGGATGTTGGAAAAATGGAATTAAAAATTTCAGGAAGGAAAATCAGCTGGAAAATTACATTTGATCTTTTAATTGAGACAAATAGGGAGAAATGAAGAGATGTCAAGGGATGACGTGGGGCTGACAGGGAAGTGGAGATAGAGGCATTTAAATATCACACAAAGTTCTACAGATTTGTTTTACTTTGAAAAAAAGAAAATACTAAAACTTTCTTCAAGTTTTAGTTAATTTTCTGATAAATGTAGCACCTGGTTTGGCTTTATTGCTTTTTTGTAGACAATGCACCAGGGCTCCAGATAAAATTTGTTTCTGATCCATGTGTTGGGTTCCCCTGTTGTCATTGCAACATCTGTCACATCACAGAACACATCTGCTCCCGGGTCAATGACAAATCTGCTCATAGCTGCTAGAAGACTGTTCTTGCTTAAAACATTCTGTCACTTTTCATAAAGTAGTCAACTACATGCTGGGGACGTTTAGAGAAATAAAGTCTATAATTTTACTAAATTGATTTTTACTTTTCTGCTTAAACCCTAAATTTGGAATATACCTGAAAAGTTTTGGATTTCCCTAAATATAACATTTCTTATAAGAAAAAAAAATCTCCTTTTCAACAAGTGGAGAAATTTGATTTTTCTGCTTTTTTTTTTCCTTTCAAGTTATAGCACGTCTTTGTTTTATTCCTCCTTTTGTCCTTGTAAGCCCAGTATTATGCAGTTATTGGAAAGTCACAGATGACACGGCTTGTCACCCTCTGTCTCAGATTTAGATGTCCAGTGAAAGCTAAGCTCAGCCTTTTGCCCCTTCCTAGAGAGTGTGGGATAAACTGCCAGCTGGGTCTCCCTCTGCCCACTGTAAAATGAGCCCAGAAGATCAGCCCAAGTGGGTACCTGACTCCCAAATGGCTGAAATTGCGTCAGATGATTTGCACCCAGGGTGACTGGGAGAGAAATGAGACACGAGCAAACAGATGATTACAAGAAAGCTGAAAAGAAAATGCAGATTATCACAAAATCTATGTGACATTGAGTGACAAGTGAGGAACAAAGGGGCTTGGAATGAAGAGTAAAAGGGGAAAGATAAGGCAGACAATTGCAATTTCAAGCATTTTAATAGATCAATATCAAGAGCTTAAATAATTGATATTTTTCAGTAAAAATTTTATGATTTCCCACAAGTCTGCCTTCATCACTTTCGGATTTGTTTCTAGTTTTTCCCAATCTTTGATATATGTTGCAAAATAAACGAAACCCCTGCATCTACCAAAATAGATTGTGGCATCACTAACAGCTTCCTCTGTCTTTCTCTGCTTCTCCTTTCCAGCTTCAGCTGTTGTCATCTGCCTGCACACTCGCTCTGTGCTGCTTTCCCTGCTTCCAGATGGCCAGAGAGAAGACAGTCAGCCAACACAGTGCAGGCACTATGGGGCAGCCCCAGCAGCCTGCAGCAGAGACAATCTATTTTTCCCTTCCTGGGATCACCCTGTTGCATGTTTCCTGACTATGCAGGATGTGGTGTAGTTGATATATGGGCCCTTATACAAGTGATTATGTGGGCTAGCTGCTTGTTCCTGCAGCATGCAGCGTGGCCCCGTGCGCTTCCATCTTCCCAGAGCTTCTCTCCAGGGCACACAGTGCTCGTGACAGCATGGCCTCAGCATGACTTTCAGCTGGAATAATAAGTAAAAAATATCCATGTTGGAGGGTCATCCCAATGGAGACCTGGTCCCAAATATTGGGGAGCGTGGATACAGTCAATTTGGTGCTCCTGCCTCATCACTCTCACAGCCAAGAGTTTCTTCCTAATATCCAATCTAAACCTGGCTTCTGTCAGCTTGAAGCCTTTATCCTATCACAACACACCTGTGTAAAAAGTCCCTCTCCAGCCTTCTCAGAGCCCCCTTTAGGCACTGGAAGGTGCTGTCATTGTAACCACTGCTTCATTGGTTCCCATTCTTGGTTTTCCCAAGGTTGTAGCAGATTTTCAGGATGCATAGATGCATATTCAAATCTGGAAGACTAAGTACAAAGCAGACCCCTAGACTTGTAGGGGCAATGTGAGCAAGATGGACATGATTTCAGGCTGTGCCAACAAAAAAACCAATCCCTATCAGTATTATGACTTGCCCCACTTCATAGTACTATGAATTTGGAAGGTGAAAGAAAAATAGGGAACTTTGGAAGTCACTAGTAGCTATTACGGGAAGTGGTATAGCTGTAGTCAAACAAATGTGTCCCACTTCCAACATTCTAATATATTTTGTCATTTTTCTGGAAGAGGCGAGAGAATATAAAGGAAATTAGGTTTCATTTTCCATTGTTCATTTCTAGCAGTTCTAGTAATATCTGCAGAAAACCTGCTAATCCCAGCTACACACCCACAGAGAGACTCATATTAGAAGCATGCCTAAAAATATTTCAAGCCAGCTCACAGGTTATATTAGCATTATGATACCTCCTACAGATACTAAGATTGGGCACATTGGGGTAGTCCTTGAATAAGCATATGCTGAGAAATGGTGCTTGTGCCATACCACTGGCAGCCCAGTGCCCAGGAGAGTGTAAAGGTGGTCAAGGATTAAGAAGCAGTGTCCAAACTGGAGTCAGACTCCTTAGAATTGAAAATAAAATCCAGTTCTAAATGCACTTTCCCTCTGGCATACTAGGCCAAGTTGCCTACTCTCTTATATTCATAAATGCTTTACGTCAGTCAGCCATAAAGTGCTTTGCCCATATCTTCTTCCCTTTGAAATGGATATAAACCCAAATACCAGTGGATCCCTGCAAAGGATCTTTGGCCATTTCTGCTGGCTTTGTAGCTTCTGATGTCCCGATGAGATCAGCCATGACTGATTTGATTTGGTGCTAACACGCAGCGTTGCCATGACTCTTCTTTTTGCAAACTCTTTTCTTCTTTTCCCAAAGTCAAATATGGAAAAGCTGTGACAGCAGCATGAGCAAAAGGATATTGGAAATAATCCTCTTCATTCAGCCTGCATGCAAGATTTAGTGGTGCAGCAGCATTGCAAGGATGATTTCCACGCATCTGATAACACTGTGACACCCTATAATAAAACATATACCTTCTGTTTCATTTTATCCATTTAAGCCCTTTGAGCAACCAGCAGTTGTTGAGTTCCCCACTCCTGCTATTAATAGTCGGGGCAGACCACTCTGCCTACTTAGATTTATTACATTTTAACTAATCTTGATTGAAGTCTTCATATGTAAGGGCTCCGGGGCAGTCACTCACCAGGGTTACACACAACATACACACAGACTTTGCCCTGAAATTAGCTCATTAGACGTCATATAATAACCATTTAATGTGAAAAAAACAGGTTTTGGTTTCCCCTTTTCCTTATGAAACCTGGACAACTAAACACAAGGATCCCTTCTTTCACCATGATGGATGTATTCTGGAATTTTACCCGTGTGAAAATCCCTCTGAAGTCTGTGGGGAGATTTCCCTGAATAGGGAAACTCGTGCAACTCCACAGGTTTTGCCCATACTGGGTAGCCATGATTCAAAAGACATCACACACAGGAAAGCAGAGAAATTCCTCCCCAGTACTCCATTTTTTTTTTCTGAATATTTCTATGATCGATTTTATGTTGAGGGATTTGTTAGTAACCTGTGAAAACCCACTCAGGGGAAAATTTGTGGTGCAGTTTCTCAGCTGCGAGATCTAATAAGCCCCATGTACATATGGCACAGGGATGATGAAAAGAGTGATGTTTTCCCTATGGCTAAGAGGGTTTGGATGCTGCCATGTCCCTCTGTGTCTCCTTCCTCCCACAGGACAGCATGAGTAAGCTGGGTGCCTGGCTGAAGACACTTTGAAAACTTTGCTTTGAAAACTTTGCTTTAAATGCAACCTTGCAGTTCCTGTAGATGAAATATTTTGTTGAATGTTCATGCTTCAGTTTCTACTACTCCAGCAAAGATCATTCATGCTCACTTTCTAAGTGATATATCAATGTTAAATGTTTCTCTGAGAAGCATCCAAAACCTAAAAATAAAATAAAATAAAATAAAATAAAATAAAATAATAAAAATACTTCCTGTTCTAGGCAGGAACATCACCATTCTTAGATTCAGAAACACCACAAGTGTTTCCAGGAACTGAATTTGCTGGTGAACGAGCTACATACCACCAATGCACCCTGACTGCCCACAGCCCTCTCTGGGTGAGCTAGGCAACCTTGGGAGTTCCTGCTCCAGGAGAATAGGCTGTGAGCCTTTAAAAACCCTCAAGAGGCAGCTTATTTTGCCTGAAGCTGATTTTCTCTGGATGCTTGCTGCAGCTGGTGCTGGGGGCAGGTATAGATGCAGTGGCATTGAGGCTGGGTTAGCAAATGCTCCTATTGCAAGACTAGGATAAATCTCTTAGGTTTTTAAACATTGGCTTTGAAGTGCCTGCAGCTGGTGATCTGCAGCTTGGGAGGGGCAGTGGGTTTGTCCCAGCTGAGAACATTCAGGAGTCTGGGCAAGATGCAGGGGGTATGGATGGAGAAACTGCACAGTGCAGGGAGGGCACAGCAGTGGTGCCAGGTGCAGTCAGCTCCTGGAAAAGGCACTGTACAGGAAATCTGATGGGTTCAGAATATGTGGAGCTTCCTGACCACATTCAAAACTCCTCCACCACTTGTGCACAGCAGGTCCAAGGTGTCCAGGATACATTCAATGCATTCACCACATGCTGCATGTACAGCTTGAAGGTGGCCAAGGCCAGACTGTGGGATTTGGGGATGCTGTCAGCACTCTGCAAACCCCTGTGAGAGAGTGCATGAGCTGCAGAGACCTTCCCAGTGTTTCTGGAAAATGTGAAGAAACTTGGCTATTTCCAAAACTCTGCATATTGGGGAGGGGTGGCAAGAGGCTGATAAGAAACTGTTTTCTTCACAGTTCAACAAAAATCCCAGAGGGAATGATAACCAGGGAGTGCCTTGCACTGTCTGATGTTTGGCAACAGGTTTTGGCTCAAACAGCAACTTTCCACCTATTAAAGCCCTTTTACTGTGTGGGCCCAAGACAGAGGTGACAACTTGTTTCCTCTTGCTTTCTTCCTCTGGCACATTGGGGTTTCTGGCCTTTCACTGGAAATTTTAGGTGTTAGGCACAGCCTGCATGGTGGGGACAGGCAGAGGCAACACTGGAGAGCTGAGTGATGCTCACTGGGTTGGTGGGGTTGGACAGGATGGCCCCAAAGGTCTTCCCATCCCGCTTTAGGTTTTATCTTCTGCTTTGAACCACCCCTTTGACCCACAAGCTGAAGTAGGATCATTTGTGCTGCTCTGATGCAGGAAACGGGTAGAAAATTCACATTTTTAATGATCTTTCTGTCCCTGGTCGTGCAATGTACCTCTGCCTGCCTGGTCAGAGAAGGAGCCTTGCATGGAGAGCTGATGACTGGTGGCATTTGTTGTCAAGAACAAATTTGAAGGGAGATGTGGGAGTCAGTGTTAGGTGTGCAAAGGTGATGTGGACACTGCTTCAATGCCTGCATGGGTGCTCTAAAGAGAACAAACCGTGTGTTTCAGTGATGTCTGTTGGGAGTAGCACAGAGTGCTTGGCTTGTGACACTGGCACACACCACACATAACTAAAGGGACCTCCACATACCCACTTGAATCATAAAAACATCAGCTGCAGGGGATTTGCATCTAATGTCTTTCTTGGCACAAACAGGGCCTCCCCACCCCCAGCATCCAAATAATTCATCCCCTATCAGCTTTTGCCATAATGTATAATGCAGATCAGCATTCCCATCAGGGAAACCTATGCACTTTTATAAGCAATTTCAGAAAGTGGTGCTTCTCTGAGCCCACATAAAGCAGAATCCGGAAAAAGAGATACAACACAGTAATGAATCCATCCATCACCAGTAACCTATTTGGGAAATTTTATGTCTTTTTCTGTCTCACCTATTGCAAAACTCTGTATCTTATCAGTTGTTCTAAACAATGTCCAGATTTCCTCTGTAAATCATTTTTAATTCACAGCCATCACTTTGTGGCTGTTAATGACACTATTCACAAGACATTTTTACTGTTACCAACAGCTTGATATATGTACATATTCCAGAGAAAAAAATAATTGAGCAACCAAGCAAAGCACAAAGATTAAAATGTTGTTTTAAGACTATTGAGACACAACAGGGATGGAAGAAAGTTTTGGTGGGAGAGAGAGAGAAATCTCAGTGGACACTTTGGAGCAAAGACTTGGGGCCATGACTGTGGTTTCTGCTGGGTTTGCCAGACTGTGAAGCAGGCTTTGCTGTTTTCTGCCAGATGGGAAACCCTCTTCTTTTCCCTGGGTGCAGATTTTCCTTAAACATTGTGACTGCAATGAGTTTTCCCATGGGTTTTGCATAGAAGGCAAGAGCCCTGGCAATTAATGGAGCAGTGCTGAGGAGGCAGCCACTGTTGCTGCACCCCTTCCCCAGATGATGGGGTGCCCTGGTCTGGGATGGAGCACTCATCCACATCCCAGCCTGCAGGGACCTGCCAGCAGCACTGAACCTACAGGAAACCCAGACCTTTCCAAGGGTTGAGTGCCACAAAAGCCCTCCCTGAGATTCATTCCTGGGCTGACGTCAGCATGAAGCTGGCCCACAGCAAGGAAATGTGTGTGGGAGAGCAGGCAGGGAAGGGAAGCATAACTGTGAGGAAGGGGAGAGGCTGGGATGGAATATCCATGATCATCAAAAGCCCAAAGGAAAAGCTCCAGGGGTAAGCAGTGGGTACTGAGGTGTGGAGGCTGGATTGAATCCACCAAATGTTGGGGAAAGGCTTTTGCAATCCAGGAGAAATTGCAATCAAGAGCTGGCAGAAATGTTTGTTCAAGCCGTGCTTCTTCGATGCTGCTGTGGCCAAAGTACATTGAAAAGAAAAACCCTGTTTAAAAGAAAATAAAGGGCTTAACAGAGCGTATCAATTATATAATGACAATACTTATAAAACCATCTGCTGGTCTCCGATGCCTCACTTAGTCACAAGCAATTACTCGGTGCAGTTTATTTTCTAAAGAGCAAGAAGTTCCCTGCAGAAAGCAAACTCAGAGCTGCTTCCTGGGAGAAGCTGTTGTGAGGTGAAGCAACATCCCACTTGCTGAAACCCCTGCTGTAAGCCAGCACACCAAGGACAAAAAGCATTTCACTCAGCTTTTCCTCCTGGGAACCATTTTGGAGGAAGCTTCCACCATGAAGTCAGAGCGTGCCCCCAGCTCTGGCCCACTCTTTTTAACTGTCACCCCAGGCTCTGCAGTGGGCTTGGGTGGGCTCAGCCAAGCCTGGCGTGACAGGAATTCCTTAAAAAATGATCTGCATGCCCCCCTTGAGCCTTCTCATGCTTGTGCTCCCCCCGCCCCGCTGAGGCAGGAGGACTTTGTGGAGCTGCCATGGTCCAGACAGACTTGAAGCAGCCCCACAGGGGTGATTGATAGGCACTGTGGTGGTGGGAGCGCTGAAAATAATCCCAACACATGTTTCCCAGTAGCACCTGGCAGCCAACCAGAAGACAGCACTAGCATTTCCTAAATACTGGAAAAATGACTGTCACCGCAGATGCCTCGCTAAATATAACCCCTGTGATGTGGCAGCCTGTGAAAGGCTGGAGAGGGGCACCTGCCCAGGCCATACGTACAGCGCTGGTCCCATCTGAGCCCTGGCTGCCATCCCTGCACTGCAAGATCTCCAGCGCTGCTTGTGGAACAGGCTTTGGAGCCACAGACCTGATGAGGAAGTGTCACTCAAGGCGTAGGTGCCAACAAGACACTGGAAATTAGAAATACAGAGCTGACTGAGCAAAGCAGGCTCTTACTGTCCATGGGCAGGAGGTATGAGTTAGGGTGTCTCTCCATGTTTTGGTCTCTCTGGGAGGGATTTTTCCTCCTTTGAGGCCAGGCAGTTGGGAGCAAGGGGTCCTCCATGGTGCCTGCATAGGACCCAGGCCCTACATATAGCACTCAGCCGAGAACTGGGCAGCTTGAACCCTTAAAATTTCCTGGCTCCTGTGAGTGTTCTTGCAGAGCAAAGTGCTACCCAGTGCTGGAACACTGGAACACAGTGTTTAATTTTTAAACGAGGTGGGGATTATCCTCCTCAGTGTGCCCCTCTCCCCTTTGCCCCCTGGCCTCACCACAAGGATTAGTTTACCAGCAGAGTCCAGTGGTTCCTCGGGTGACAGCACTGCCAAGCATCAGTCCTGGGAGCTGCTCTGTATTGTGTTACAGGACAAGCCAAGGGGTAACAGTTCCAGTGTTTGCTTTAGCAGCTTGCTGGTCCACCAGATGCATCCAAATACTTGGTTCTGACGGTGATACCTGAGTCTCATTTTCCCAAGCTGGCTTTTGTTGGAGGGAGTAGAGTTGAAGGGACCTCTTGGGTCATTTGTGAAATCTGGGCTCCAGGACAAGCCCCTTTCAAGGTGTTTTATGCTTCTGAGACTCAGATGTATCACTGTAACAGCCAAAATGTTAACTAACATGCCTAGGTTTGTGCTTCTAAAACAGACGAGTTTGTTTGCAGTGGTTTCATTTGCTCTCCAGCCTGCTGTCACCCCCCAGCATGAAGTGTCAGCCCTGGGCTGTTCAGCTGCAGACACAGCCCTAAGGACCTGTGTCATGAACCCTACCAGGTGAGAGCCAAGGGGCAGAAATCAGAATTTTAAATTAATGGTGTTTTTCTTTGCTGCTTACTTCCTCCATGGGACTCATGAGGCATAAGGTGTAACAAGAAAGGTGGTGGAGAGCCTTCCAGTCCTGGAGCACAGTAAATAGCCCCAGTAAGGAGGAAAGCCCCAGTAAGGAGGAGCTTCTAGCCAAGACATGAAAGCCTGGGTGAGGTTGCAGAGCAAGGTGGTGACTGTAAAATGTCCAATATGTCTTTATCTAACTTGCAGGAGGAATGGGGCACTGAAAGCATCGTGACCATGCTTTCACTTGACTTACTCGAGTTCCCAGCTGGGTTGTTCTCCTGTTACCTGTGCTTGATAAAGCTTATGTCATGACATCCTTCTAGAGACATGCTAGCACTGTTCTAACATGTGGAAAACCCCATAGACAAGGAAAAAAAAAAATCAAAAAGTCTTTTCCTGTCTTTTTTACTCTAGGAAATTATGGGACTGTCTTTTGGCCTCAGTTTAATTTCAGCAAGGAGCAGAAGGAGCATCTGAGTGGGAGATTTGCTTTTCTGGATTTGGCCTTGTCACAGAATCACAGAATGTGAGCTGTGTGAAGCTGCAAGTCATCTTTTTTACAGCTCTTATTAATGAGCAGAACTTAAAAAAAAAAAAGTAAACTTTGGGCTATGTCCTTTCTATATGTTTGCAGAATGACTGCTAGAGCAAGCTCAGGGATCCTGAAAAAGTATCATCAGACAGATGACTAAGGAAGGCAACTTCAGAAATCCATCGCAAATCCATCACCTAATATACTGGCAGAGGGGAATTTTAGAAAACATTACCTGAACCTGACATATTCTAGATGCAGCTGCCCATATGCAGTTCCAGCCACTCATTGGAAATTCTCACTTGTCCCCTTTTTTTAAATGATTCAGGCATCAGCCCATCAAGATGAACAATTAATTTCCAACCCAAGGAGCACAGAGTTTCAGACTTGCAGGTGTTCTCTCTAATAGGAGCTGTCATAGGAACAGTTCCTACAGCAAAGTAGGTAAACAAACGGATATAGAACACAGTCCTCCAAAGGACAGCTGGTGAGAAAAGCTGTAAGGGCAGAAGTGTCATTTAAACAAAAATAGCTAATTTGGGATCTCCTGTACAGGATCCTTATGAGTTGCCAGTGTTTGACCATATCTGAGCATATGGTTATGGCCTATCCATTTTTGTCTCCAGCATTATCTTTTACAACCCAGAATGCAGCACGTGAATATTTTTATGCAATGAAATGGGCAAAAGCAATCTCAATATGGGGATGTGCAGCTTCATCAGCATCTCCTGAATTTCTGGGTTTCCTTTTTTTACCATGTGCTTCCCTCCAGCCTAGCTGTCTGTGCCCACCTGTTGCCTCTGCTCTTATGTTTCGATTGTAAGCACTTTGGGATGGGAAGAGCTATCTTCATGTGGGGCACTTGTGCAGGGCCTTAAAGCTCTGACATTGCATGTAATGGTCTCCTATTGCACTATGGGAAGATTTAGCAGCTTTCTCGATTGATAAACCTATAAAGCTCTGTCTGTAGATATGTAGAGAAACTTGTGCTCACACACATGTGCAGACTGTCTGGTGTGGCATTTTGTGACCCCTGGAAGATGGGAAGTGTTGGGATGTGACCAGCAGGCATGGAGCTGGATGCAGGAGCTGCTGAGCCACCCATCCCATCCAGGGATCCTGTCCGCAGTAACATTTCCTGCCTGTCCCAGGGCTCGGCTGTGTGTCCATCCCTGGAGCTTGGTGCTCCTGGGCAGGGTCTCACAGTGTGAGGCAGCAAGGGTCTGTGACATACGGAGTCAGCAGCTCCTGATCCAAAGGGAAGAGTAGGGCTTTCGGGAGTGAAACACTCAGCTGAAGTGTGAGTGATGAAATTCTGTCCCCTTTTCAGCATGCCATAGGGTAAATCACCCTCTCAGGACCTTGCTCCCACACTCACGTTTGTCCTGCCATCCTCCACCTCATCTCCTGCCTATCTACATTCTGCAGAGCTGTTTGTGTTTTACACCCATATTTGTGGCATGTGTTGGAGTTGGATTCTATCCTCAAAGATCCCTTTCAGCTCAGGAGATTCTATGATAGAGCAGTTTGCACAGAAATGGGTCCTTCAGCCCACTTTTCTGGTTCCTCCCTGCCTCCTGCACAGCTGTCTTGCAGGCAACAGGGGCAAAAGCCTCCTGGCAAATCGGCTGATCTGGGCTCTTTGAGACTTCCTCACTGCAAATCTCATACCCTTTAAGGAGATTTCCCAAGTTTCCCCCTCCCTCACTTCAGCATCCCTGAGGATGCTCTCAGGTGGTTTTGGTGAGGAACCCTCCATGGCTGAGACTCAGAGCTCTCAGTGTCTCTGCTTCAGCTCCCCTCCAGTGGGATGCTGCCTCCCAAGAGTCATTACGGGGCATAAAGCAAAATCATCTGATCAAAAAGCTCCCTTTATACTCATACTCAGCTTCTTTAGGAAGGCCCATTCTGTGTCTTCCCTTGCATGCAGGTTTTAGCAAAGTAAACAGGCACCTCGGGAGCCATTAGGATTTTAATATTCATACAGTTTCCCAATTGTTTGCTTCCCAGTGCTTTCTCTTCCTGCCAGGAGATGAAAATGTTTCTCTCCTAGAGCCAGATTCCTCCAGTTCCCTGACTAATTTTCCTACAAATTTTGCAGCCAAAGCAGTTGGCTGATAGACCTGTTCAACACTTAAATTGTACCTGGGGTGAAATTCATCTCCCTAGATCCAGGTGCACCCATCTATCTGGTTACCCTCTATCCTGCTGTTGTCTTTTTTAGAATCAATGGCTTCAAGAAGGATTATCTCATGCTGAAATAGGTGCCCAAAATAATTACAGCCATCCTTTAGTCCCTGTTACATGGCTGTGGAGGGAGCTCTGATAAGACAGCAATGGTGTGAACATCTAAAATACTGTGAGGTGAATCCTGCTCTTGTGCCACCAATGCTGTTCTCTAGTAATTAAAGCTGCTTAGAAAGAACACAAGGAATTATGAAAAAATCCCCAGCTGCACTGAGAAAAGTCATCAAAAGACCTGACTCCTTTCTCATTGCTTTGATTGAAGAGTTCCTATTTCCTCCTAATTCCAAACATCCTCTTGAACCTCCCAATCCCAACCACTGCCCCAAGAAATTTATATGGAATTTCTGTATCCATTTTCTGGGGGTATGCAAACAGATTGTTATCTTATCTGTAACAAAGTGTCCCTTTCTGTAGCAGAACTGCAGGTCTGGAAACCTGAAACAGCAGCTTTTGAGGTCTGTATCTGTGAATTCGGGGCAGGCTGATGAGCTATACCTGTGCTTTGCACACCCATGTCCACACCAGGGCAAACACAGGCAAAAAGAGCATCAAAGAATCACAGAATGGTTTGGGTTGGAAGGAACTTTAACGTTCATCGAGCTCCAATCCCTCTGCCATGGGCAGTGACACTTTCCACTAGACCAGGTTGCTCCAAGCCCCAACCAGCCTGGCCTTGAACACTTCCAGAGATTGGGCATCCACAGCTTCTCAGGGCACCCTGTGCCAGTGCCTGTCCACCCTCACAGGGAAGACTTTATTTCTAATATTTAATCTAAACCTGCCCTCTCTCAGCTGAAAGCCCTTCCCTCTTGTCCCCCTTGTCCTATCACTCCATCTCCTAATTTCTCCTGAAAGCCCCCAGGTGGGGAGGAGAGAAACCTTCACTTTGGTCATGAATCCTGCATTTTCAGTCTTCTCGGTGTCTATAAAACCTTGTAGAGTCTTTAATTTAGTGGGACTTTGGCACATGTTAAAAGACAGCCACCTAGCGAACCTCCCTCCTGAGTGAGACATTAAACACCAGGGCCCTTTGAATGGAGCATTAGTGTTTATTTTAGGTCTTCAGGTTATGCTCTTGCTATATAGCTGTCCAGTGGACTGGAGACTGTGAGTCTGCAGATACACATATGCACAGACACACAACTTGTTTCCAAAGTATCAATTACAGCACTAAAAAAAAAAGTTTGATATCTGCTGAGGAAAAAAATAAAAGGGAAAAAAAGGAAAAAGAAAAAAGCACAAAAGTGGCTAGAGAACTGCCCAGAAGTAATAAGTGACGTTTTTAAGCTAAGTTTGAAGACTAGCTGCAACTTGCCACACAGGAAAAAACAGAGGACAAAAGCACCATTATGCTTTCTTAAAAATGTAAGAGTACAGCACACACATTCCCTGACAAGGTCATTAAACATGGGTTCAGGGACCCACAGCAGCATATGCCTGGGTACAATGGGTGTTTACTCTCTGATTGAGCGAGGTGCTGGTATGCATAGGGGTTACTGTCGCCTGAAGAATATAGTTTTTGGCCCCATGTGGATCATAACTGCGTGGTTTGGTTAGTGCACAGAAATGCAGATAAACCCTCCCCTTCAGATATCTAATTTGTTTGGAATGACAGGCATGTCCTGACTAAAAATTAATTCTGCCAGGTGATATAACTTGTTTGAATTCGCAGGAATTTGCCATTTGGAAAAAGGAAAAAGGAAAGACATTTAATTAGGGATGGAGCTAAAGCAGCTAATTTGATCTTTCTATGGAAAAAAAAATTACAGGTTAAAAATGAAGACACTGTGCTCTGGGTGAAGCACGCTCCCTGCTTGCAGGTATGCTTTGATGAGGCTTCTTTAGCTAAGAAATGCAGCACACATTTTGTGTCAAAGCAATAACTTTATCTGGCTGTTTGTTGTCCTCCTGCCTCTGACTCTGAGCAGATGGCCCAGCCATGCCAGGTGTTTATCCGGGGGCTTCACTCTGGCATTGGGCTCTTTGTGGCATGTGGCACAGAACCCACAAGGAGGGTAAAGGCAAAGCCAACTCCTGTGGCACGGGGAACCCACCTGTCCCTCCAGATCTTCCCACCCCATGTACCACCTCAGCTCAGCCTGTCTCCTCTCCTTCCCAGGAAAGAGACCCTTTACACCCCTTCCTTTTCCCTGGAGCTGGGCAATCGCTTTTACCCATAGTGTTTTATCACACCAAACCCCTGTGGCACAGCCCCTGCAACAGAAATGGTGTGGTGGGGAGCCAGAGGCAGGTGGGCACAGTGCCACCATGGTCAGGGCTAGCCTGAGCATGGCCATGAGACCACTGTCCACAGCTTTCCTGCACCCTGCAGACCCCCAGAGCAAACTCAAAGGAGCATCTGTGTTTGCCACATCCTCAAGGATATCCCAGCCCCTGCCCAGATGCAAAACGAGCCTTGCAGATTGGTTTGACCTCCAGCCCACAGAAACCCAGGAAAATTTCCTGTTGACTTCCAGCACTGCAGATCTTTAACAGCACCAAGGACATGTCCCAGCAGCAATGGCTCTTGGGCTTCCTCCTCCCCGGGGAGGTCTAGGACTCCACTGCTCCTTCTGCCTCCCCTGGGACACCCAGTCCAGGAGCATGATTCAAGAGCGCTTCGTCACCCACCACATCGGAGTGGTTCGAATGCAGACGGGTTCAGACTCACCCTTCCCCAGGCCATGAGCAGACGGTCTAGACCACTAAAACCACATTTTCTGGAAGTAGGTTCTCAGATGGAGTCACTTCCTGACAGTATTCTTTGTCTTTTATCAGGAAGAGTGTAATCAGAAAGAAAAGCGAATTGTTTACTGTAGGAAGGTTTTTTGGTTTAAATCTTTTCTTTTTTCTTATTAGTGTCCTTCCAGTTTATTACTCATCTGTGGCTTTTTTACAAGTTGTCTTTCAGGTGAGGCGCAGTGAAGTGGTGTTACATTCCATGCATGTAGGGGCTTAGCTGCAGTTTCATTGTGTATTCAACCCTATAATTAAGACTCAGATGGAAGACTTTATGCCTCTAAAGCAAAGAAATTCTAGGTTTCTTGGCAAAACATTTGGCTGAGTACACAGAGAGCACCTTAAGTACTTAAATGGTCTCTACGTGAGGAAACCTGATGCCAGAAATGATGTACCTTAAAGGCAGGCTGTTGGGAAAAGGCAAACAAACCAGGACTAAAACGCTTGATGTCTCAAGCTGCATTCTTCCTGAGTATTATTTTTTTCTTGGAAGATGTTCTGTGAGAGGAATTGTATTCTGAAAAATGACTTTTTGCTGGCACCAGAATAACATGAGACACGTAAGGTGTAGGAGTCAGCAAAAACCACCCTGCTGCTTCTCAATAAATTATGAGGGACTCGACTGTCGCCTTTAAGCAAATCAGTGCAGTGCTGCTGTGCTGTGCCAACAGCCAGGAATACTCTATGGGAGGGAGCCAGCATCTTTCTCAGGGCATGTCTATGTATGGCTGCAGTGCCTGGACCCTTCGAGGAGAAGGAGGAGGGCCATGTGACTGTGGGATGAGGCACATGGCAGGGTGGGTTTTCAGTGAGTGTGGGGTGTTGGCATAGGAGGGCTTTACCCAAAGAAAAACCCCACAGGGAAAAGGGGAAGTGTATCTCCTTCAGCCCAAAACTCTGTACAGGACAGCCAAAGGCTGTGCTCCTGCCTGGGGAGGGGCTGGGGCAGCCAAAAGGCAGGAGAAGGTGCTCTGCCCTTGACAGTGGTATTTTCCACTTCAGCGTGCACTCATCAACTTCCTGCATTAGGAAGCTGTGCTGCCAGTGTCATGGAAGGCCCCAGAGCAAGAG
>VZTN01022262.1:0-13115 GCA_013400515.1 Erpornis zantholeuca
GAGGGAAAAAAAAAAAGAAGCTCTCGACTTACTGCAGCTACAGGAAGTGACTTAATGTTGCACTTAAAAGGTTTTCGGCGGGGGGGGGAAGCTCCTGTTTTTCCAGTCTCCCTGGCATACTTAAGAAAAGCTTTGCCTACAGACAGTGTAACTGCTTTCATGGCGATCCGTCAGGCTTTTGGCTGCCACAGGACATCCTGAGCAATAGATGGGAGGAGGGCGCTGCTCGGAAGAACCTACCATCCCCGGTCCGGGAAACGATTGGGATTTCTGAGGCACAGGCACGCACATGGGAGAGCCACAGCAGTGGGACCCACCGGACCACCGTAGTACCTTGGTTCTGCAGTGCAGACAGACGGTTCGACAGACACAAACAACCCCCCCCAGACCACATGTTTCTGCTGAAAGACCGGAGTGTCAGTATGGTGTGGTATTTACTTACAGATACACCGAAAATAGCCATCTAAATACCAGTGGAAGCAAAAATACATGCATACAAAAACACTTCAGACACTTAAGGACACACAGCTCAGTTCCGTCCAGCAGGACTGCCTCAGTATCAGACAGGGGAAAAATCTCCAGGACTGCCACTGCCAAGGAGAGAATGAGAGCATACTCTCTGAATTACTCCTCTTCCTCCCCAAAGTCAGTACTCTGTTCCCAGATTCTCATGCTGGCTCCATTCCCCACAGACAAACAACTCTCCTTTCCACACCCCATGGCTCCACACCCTAGGTTGATCCTGCCTGCACCCTACGTTTGGCCTCACTCTTGCCTTGTCCCTCATTCCCTGTACCCTTCTGGGTTCTTTTTGCCTTTTTTATACTTCTGATCTCTCAGCTGTATTCTCTTACATTCATTTGCTTGCACCGCCAATTATAGCCCAAACCTGGTTACACTCTTACCCCTCATCTCAGGTTTGGTTCTAGTCACCTTACCCAGCCCATGTACATTCAAGCTCCATTGGTTTTACCTGTTGTCCCATTGATGCCTTAAATGGCTACCTAAAAACAGAGACTAGACAGGAGTAAGGGAATAAAGGAGGTATTTTTTGAAAGGCCTTAGAAGGGACACCCTGGGGTGTCCAGAGGCTGATGCCCCCATGGATCTCGAGATGGACGACAGATCACGAGTTCTTCACATTTTTATAGGTTTGGTCTATTTGCATATCAGCATAAATCCACCCATTAAAACTTTAGCTAATGATGTAATTTCTCCAAGCTTACACCCCCTTTTCAAGATGTCGGCTTACACTTTTGGGCCTAGGACGGGCTGGGTGTCCTTGGAGAGCAAGCTAGAGAGGCTTTGTTATGTCTATCTCACCGTAAGAGAGTAGCAGCTAAAAGACTACAAGAAACTTCAGAGTTACACTAAGCAATACAGGATTTGAAAAATATAAAAGTTAAAGCCTAAGGCATCACCATTTTTCCCAGTTCCTTTTCTTTACTTGTCTTGGTCCTTGTATTCGTACCCAGCAACATCTCTGATTCTCCCATCACTACACCAGTGAAGTCAGTTTCTCTGAACTGGCCTTGGACACAATGCGTAAGTGTTGGATGGGGGAGGGAAGAACAGATTCCTTCTCTCTGGAAGGCCTAGGACTTAAGAATTAATGCACCTTTGGAAAAATATTCATAAAACCTCTAAAAGACATGCAAATCTCATGTTCAGTCATGGGAGTCAAAGTGAGATCTCTTAGGTATTTTCTTCTTCACGGAATTAAGATTGCTCAACAGAAACCTATAAAAAATAAATAGTAATAAAGAAACAACCACACTGACACTGAATCCCTCACTAAACTTCTCCACAACACGTGCAGACAGCTCAGTGTCTTCACAGTAGAATCTGTCTGGTCCTCCACTGGAGCTGGCAGCAGTGCCAGGACACAATTTGTATCTGGCACAGCACAAGACAGTGCATGGAGCTGACTGCCTACTGCTTCTCCTTAAAACAACACAGTGAGCATTCCACCAAAGCAATCCCAGTACTGGCATCCCTGGAGATGCTTCTTGATATGTTAAGACAAACGAGGATGAGGCATGCAATCCACTACCACCAACACAACACTGAGCTGTGCCAAGCCTTTGTGCATTTTGTTGTCTCAGAGAAAGGGCCAAAGTGGGTGTGTGTGCCTGTTAAATATGAAACAAAACAAAATGGATGGCTGTTCTGAAGCAATAAAAATGGTTTTGTTGGTTCCAAAAGGAAAAAAATATATAATAAATATGAAATTAATGAACACCTGGTATGGCTGCAGTGTTCCTTTTCAGCACTTAGGTCATGGATGAACCACAGATACACTTACTTCCTAGCTTTGGTGGGTGAGTACCAAGTGCTACACCAGCAGGTACCCCAGATAAACCTCAGAGGAAGCAGTGCCCCTTCATGCCCAAAGACCTCAAGTGAGCAAAAGATTCCTATGCCCACACACAGAGAAGTATTACAGCAAATACCACACTGTACAAACACTCTTGTTAGGCTCCTTGTCTCATCCTTGGCCAGTTGATCATGGACACTGCTGAAGTTAGAACTATTCCCTAGCCTCTGTAGAATATCAGGCAAATATTAATCACATGTGCAGATGCACAAACACATACACTTTTGTCTGTACAGATGCTGCAGACACTCTTGTTTTCATACAAAAGGAAGGCTGGAATAGACCTTTAAGATTATCAAGTCCAAATGCAATGAGACACAAACATATAATGTTTTAGAGCCAGTACCAGTGAAGTAGAACACTCTGTGAAGCATAGAGACCTCATTGTGGTACTGTCATTATTAATGCATTTCTCCAGAAGTATACAAAGACTTTATTTCCCTCTCCCTGCTGCAGAATAACCATGGGCAGGACACAAGTGGCATTTAAAAAATGTACTCCTTAATTCTGACTTTCTGTACTGCTGGGACTGGCTCTGTCTAAACATTCCAGTCGTGCCAACCTCTATTGAATTATATCCTGTCCAATGCACTACACAGGAACATCACTATATTAAAATATTGAGTCTGCTCTACCTGAGTCCACCCTAATCATGGCAGCTCCCAGACCAGGAGAACTGGAAAAAGACTAGAATATTTAGTTTCTGTGCTCCAAGACTTCTCAGGGAGACAAAAGTAAGGGAAATGTGGGCCCACACTGAGTTTTGGTTCTGCAAGCTAGAAAAATTATTGTAGAGCTGCCTTGGAGGATCCAAGAAGAGCAAAGAGAAGCAGCTGAAGATGTATTTCCAACACTGAAAGTCTGAGGTGCCTTGAAAAATACAGACATCACATGTTAAGCCTGCTCTCCCCACCTGGTTTTGATATCTGCTCTAACACATTTTTATCACGGATCTGTCTGCTACCAAAGTAATCTTTTTCACTGAAATAGTGTTATAAATAAGAAGTCTCCTTCCAGAGTTGTGGCATAAGATAATTAATAAAGAATGCTGCAAAGGAAAAAATACAGAGGCAATAGCTGGCATAAATGGAGTCAAATCAGTATTTTTATATGGTCAACTTCAATTTGAAAGGTTCTCTGGGGCAGGAAAAGGAATTTTAAAACAAAGTTCTCACTTTTTGATTCCTTACTACAACAGAGAAAAAAAATGGTGAGTTTTCCCCTTCTCCTCCCACCTCTAAAACACTACTTTTGTTGTTTTCTTTTACTTCTCTTTAGCATATATAAATGACTATCAGCCTCACCTTCTGAAAAGATCCAAAACTCATGAGGTCAAGCACTTTCTTGTTTTTTTAAAAAAAGCAGAACTGAATATTTGACCATTTTTTCCTTCATTCTCCTTTTCAAATGTTGGGATTCAAATAAAAGTTCAACAAAACAACCACAACAAAACCTCTTGGAAAACAGACTTTAACCTTCCACACTCATTTTATCAGCTTTCTCTTGGCTAGCAATATACAGATGCCATGAAACTACTTGCTCCCCAGTAATTCAATGCAGCTCTCTACTGTTTTCAAAAGTCCTAGTGGGGAAAAAAAACCCCTTAACAGTTGACCTAAAAGATTTTTATTTTATTCCAAGAATCTAGAGGGGAAAACTCAGAGAAACAGCAAGTAACTTCTGTGCTTTTCCAGACACAGCAGGAGCATCAGGTGTTTTATTTTCCCCTTTGCAGTTAAAGCTCCAAGTGTCAGTGTGAAGGACACCACAGGTGTGGAGTACACACTGCCCCAGCTGGCTGCTCATCTTCTGCAAGCCAAGCCACCAAGCTGCTCACGATCCTACCTGGTGCTGGGTGCTGCCCTCTGCCACCTTCCTGCAGCGCCAGGCTGTGGTGCTGGGAGGGCCCAGCTCTGCTGCTACAAGAACACGGCGCAATTGCACAACTGCCCAGAACGCCACACTGTACAAAAACAACCAATAAATACTGCCTTGCAAGGAAAGTAATCTGTTTTGCCCATGCTCAGCTACAGTTATGCCCCCAAGCAAATGGGATTTAACTCCCAGTGCACCTGATGCTGTTTGGCATGGGGTACTACAGTCCAAACCAGAACTCTCCAGCCAGGGAAGGATAACAGACCCTGCTACCAAACACACACTTAATAGGTGTGGAGGATTCTCCTGCTACAGAGGAGGATTTGCTGCACATTGTACCGAAGAAATAAATCTCCAGTGTAAAATGTTTGCTGCAAATTTAATCTAAAAGAAAAATGAGGAGTAGAAAACTGAGAGAACATTTATATACAGTTTTTAGATTACTTTTCAAACTTTATGTGTCAATACCCCATCTAGAGAGCTGACTTTTAAATGTGACATCTAAATACTCAGTGCTTAGGGTGGGGGTTGTAATCAGAAAATGGGGGATAGCAACTTCCCTGATAATAACAGAGAGGGGCTGAAGATACACCACTGTGTAATAAACAGGGTTTTATTTCATGACACAGATGCTCCAGCTCAGATATCTGCAGTGGTAAGATGCAGAGATGTGAATCAAGGACAGCACCTTAAGTCCAGGAGCATAAGCAGCATCAGTTGAAGAGAGATGGTTCAGATGGCTGCTGTGTTTGCTTGTGCTGTGAACACAAACACCAGGGCACTGGGCTAAGATGGCACATTTACCATCAACATGGGCAAAAGAAGGAATTGAAACAATCAATCTGCTCTTTTAATACCATGGTCTCTCTAGGAATAGGATGATTACTGCACTAGGAGAAAAACTCAAAACAATCACAGCCACAACTCAAGTAACATTAAAAGCATCACTACATGCCCTCCTAAAAAGTGCCTCTCCAGCTTTCTTGCAGGCCTCCCTTAGGTACTAAGAACATTTCTGGAAGGTCTCCCTGGAGGTTTCACTTCTCCAGGCTGAACAACTCACAGTCTCTCAGCCTGTCTTCATAGGAGGGATGCTCCAGCCCTCTAATCATCTTAATGATCCTCCTCTGAACTCACTCCAGCAGGTCCACATCATTTTCATGCTGAGGGATCCCAACTTGGACACAGTATTCCAGGTGGGGTCTCACAAGAGTGGAGAAGAGGGGGAGAATCACCTCCCTTGACCTGTTGGTCACACGTCTGTGGATACAGCCCAAGGTGCAGTTGGCTTTCTGGGCTGCAAATACACATTGCTGGGTTATTTAGATGTTCTTGCCGAACAACATCCCCAAGTCCTTCTCCCCCAGGCTGCTCTCAGTCCATTCTCTGCCCAGCCTGTAGTTGTGCTCGGGATTGCCTTGACCCAGGGCCTTACACTTGGCCTTGCTGGACTCGAGGACACAGGTCCACCTCTCAAGCTTGTCTGTCCTTCTGGATGGCATCCCTGCCCTCTGGAATGCTGACCACATGGCTTGGTATCACTGGCAAATGTGCTGAGGGTGCTACCACCGATCACATCACCAATAAAGACATTAAACAGCGCCAGTCCCAATACTGACCCATGAGAGGGGGGACACTGATCTTCATTTGGACATCAAGCTGTTGGCCCAAAATCTTTGTGTGTGAACATCCAGCCTATTCTTTATACATCCATCAAATGCATGTCCCTCCAGTCCAGAGACAATGATGTCGTGGGGGACAGTGTCCAATACTTTGCACAAGTCCAGGTAGATGACATTGGTCAATCTTCCCTCATCCCACCATCCACTGTAACCCCTCCACGGAAGGCCCCCAGACTTGTCGGGCATGGTGTGCCCTTAGTGAAGCCTTGTTGGCTGCCAGCAACCACCTCCTTATTTTTCATGTACATGATTTTCAGGAGGATCTCCTCCACGATCTTGCCTTGCACTGAAGTGAGACTGACTGGCCAGCTCCCACTTCGGTACTGGTGATCAGATGGATGCATTAGTCTGGATGTCCCACTGTCACCTCCTCCTCAGGGGTCGATTCCTCAACCACAGAACTATTTCTTAACCCAGCAGAGGTTAAGAAGAGACTCTAGCTTCTCTGTTCTACTCTTTGGCACATGTTTGCCAGCTATGACAGAGCATTTTGCTATAATGTAGGAAATGCTCAGAATGCTCACCAGCCTGCTAATCAAAGGAGCATATATATGAATAGCCTTTTTGGTGTTAGAATGGGGTCTTTCAAGGTCACATTACCTATTTTTACACCATTAAATGTTTTCTTTCATATGGTACAAATATATAAAACTTCATACAGAAGTTATATCTGAACATCACATAACCACAGCTAAAAGTTATTTCAGTGAGCTGAAAGCAAAAACCACCTTCCAAAAACACACCTCTTAACCCTCTCTAGTCTTTTTAATGACTAAAACTTTTACTTCTTGAATCTCTGAACTGCAAACTTGCAGCTCAAACAGAAGTTCATTTTAACTAGAAAATACATACTATAAGAAAGTTGTGCAAATTAATTAACCTTGAATTGAAAAAATCTTTTTGATGAGAAATATGTTCCTGAGGAAGTAAAAAGCACAACCATCTTGAGAGTGACTGCAAAATGCCCCCCTATCAAAATTCAACAAAATCTGCTTTGTATTATTGACAACTCCTTTATTTGAGGCTGATAATAAATCTCCTTTTCAACATGCTTGGAATAGCTCGGTATCTGGCAGTTTGATGCTGGGACATCTTATGTGTGCATCACCTCAAGGCCATTAGCCACAAAATCTAAGGGGCTAGGCTGTTTTGCCTCCATCCCAGTTTCTGACTCACAGGTCCCAAGGGCAGTCAAACTACGAGTGGCAGGAAGCAGGGCATGGGTGGGAAGGGATATAGTCATTAGCTCAGTCTGCTAAGTGCCCCACCAGCAGCAAGGAAAAGCAGAGCCAAAACTGTGGTGGTGACTGCTCCTGTTACCAACAGCACTGCCACCTCTGGATAGAAACAACTGAAAACAGTGGCCACTTTGGCCAGTTGCTGTCACAAGTCCACCTGTGGGTGCTGTGGCTTTGAGCATGACCATCAGACAAGTCAGAAAACAACCTTCACCTAAATTTCACTGATGTGTTCCCCAAATCATCCTCTACCAATGCCCCATTAATGCCCATGTCAACCAATGTAATTGAGAAAGAAACAGCTTGTCTTACACTGAAAAGCAAAACACTGAATTGGTGACAGGGGCTCAGTCGTCTCAGACACAGAAAATGCTCTCCCCTATAAGATGCACATTTTCTCATAGTGAACGTAGCCTCCTGCTCTCTCAGTTATCACTGGGAACAGCAGTGAGGTGTCATCCTTTACTTCTGAGCTTGAAATGGGGGGCATCCCTGTCCTGTTTACTTGTGCTGGAAATCTAGATGCCAGCATGGCAAGTCCAAACCAGTATGAATTTATTCTTTTCAAGAACTTGATTCCCAGTGCAATTTTTTCATCTTGCAGTATTTCTACTTGAAAACTGTCCTTCATCATTCCCCAAAGTATTAAATTCATTCACATTCTACTGTCTGCATGCTTTTTGGCTCCAAGCATATTTGTGAAAAATTAAGAGCATTCAATGTAAAGATACTCTACAAATCATAACAGCTCAGGCCTGGCAAAATAATGTAAGTTTTTTAATAATATAAGGCAAACAGTAGATACCAATCTTAAGTTCCTCACAACCTAGGAGAAACACATCCAAAGTGATCAACTGAATTCAGTGGGAGAGAAGTTCAGTTTCAGACCACCATGGCCCTCTCCTTTATGAAAATGCATCCCAACAGATCTGAGCTTCAGACCACCACAGTCCTCCCCTCTGTAAATACATCCCAATAGATCTGGGCTAACTGTGTCAGCCAGTGATGCTGCTGAACACGAGGCTGACTCCCAGTGTTGCTTAAGCACCTTGCTGTCCTCTGTGGCACAGGAGAAACCCCACAGCTCCCCTACCTCCCTTGCCAACACTTGAAAACACGGCACTCCAAACCTGCCCCACTCTTCCAGCAGTACATCACCCCCTGTCAAAGTAGTTTACACTACTTCATTATCACAGCTGAAGTGACAAAGGAAAAAACAGTTAAAAAGTCCAGGGCTTGAATCCACTTAGTAGGACAAGCTTCACAAAACTCAGGTAAAAGGCTGGTAAAGCAGGAGGAGCAAACCCTTACATTTTTCTCTTCCTTCCTTCCTTCTCCAAATCATCTCCCCAAAGGAGGCATGGATGCAAGCTGGCTGTTTGCCTGAAAACGTCTTTTAACACAAAGGTGCATCAGTGTTACCTGCTGAAGCACAAGCAGAGAAGGCTCTGTTCACTGTCTTCCCAAGAACAACTGAATCACAAACACAAAATAATTATATTTATAATGCCATTACCCTTCTGTGCTTATAAATCTCTGAAGAGGTGAGAGTGGAGAACATATACACAGGGCTATTGTAACAGGAATAACCATCAGGAAAGAACATGGACTCCTGGGATATAAACCTGCTGTGGAGTATTAAAACTGATTTACAGTTTCAGTTTCATCTTACAGCTGTGCACAGAATGGAAAAAAACGGAAGAATTGTCTTCTTCAAGAATGGTTCAACAAATATTTGTTTTTATGAGTCCTGGAAGGACATTATTTTGTCACATGCTTGCCTCCATAAGAAATATGGTGTATGCTGCATAATCAGTATGATATTTCAAATACTGGGAATTGTTCCCTCTTCCCCTTTTTTATATTAATCTAGTACAGCTTCCTTCTATGAGATGTGTATTGCTTTCCAAACTTCAAAAGCCCAAGTGATTTGCATTTGCCAAAAAACCTGAAAGCTTTTCCTCTGCATTTAAAACAGTTCAGAACAACAAACTGATTTTCTCAAAGAAGTTAAAAAAGCAATCACCAGATTAAATATGGAAAAGCTCATTATTAGAATTAATTCTTTATGTACATTCTAAATAACTAAAGCCCATGGCTTGTAATTGAAAGTCTATGAAAAATATTCAAAATTAGCAACTTTGAGGGCAACAGCTACGTTTCTGCTTTTGAAGTGATGCTTTGCAGCATATAGATGCACAGCCCCGCTCCCTTCACTGGAGCTTTCACAACACCGATCTTCCATGAGAAAACCTGGGCTTGCTGAAGGGAACAAACTACTCTGTATGTAAGGACAAAAACAATGAGGCCACCAGAGGTGCCTGAAAACGCAAGTGTGAGCTCCCTTCAGATGGCAGCACTTGTGAGACACCCCGACTAACCCAGCACTATTAAAAACATTAAAAAACCCCTCTACCCACCCCGACTTAATCCTATGAAGACATCGAGGGCTGGTTCCAGCAGAGGCAGCCCCTCACCCAAGCCCGTTCGAGGGTCTCACTCACCGATCCACCAGAAGCAAACCCCGGGATGTTACCGTGTTCAGTTTTTCAGCAAATTAAGCCTGAAGCACACTTTCCTTTGCCTTAAAGGGACTGCATAGTCCTGACACATCAGCAGGCAGGGAGCCCAGTGGTTGCTACAGAGCATTTATTTATACTCATTTGGAATTTCCTGAAACAGTCCCAGCCCGGCAGCCAGCCCAGCCCAGCGCCAGTGGTTTCCTTCACAGCACTTCACATGCTGTGCAATGCCTCTGGTTCTCCAAGGGTTAAATTACATGATATGGCAGCAGGACAAAAGGAACTGTACCAAATGACACATTAAAATGATGCTGGGCTTTTGTTTTTGCTTTTTTTTCTGAAATTAATTCCCCAGAGGGAATTATAAGTTCAGGTCACTTCTCTTCCACCCTGTGTTCTCCCTTCCTCCTAAGTCCTTCACCCCTACCTCTCTTCTCACTCCCACATGTGGACTGAGAGCACAGAAAGGTTCATTGACATAATTTGGGCAGAACAATTACCCCTGTTGCAACCACCACTGCTTGCAATTTTGTCCATGTTACATTCAGTCTCGTTTTATTTACACTTCTCAAAATGCAGGTTATAATTTGAGGGATAAAAATAAAAACTTTTAGTATATATTTTCTTTTTTTTTCTGAAACACAGCCAAAACATACAAGACATCCTTCATGCTGGTAAGAGCACTTCGAAAACAATGCACAAACATATCTGATTTTTCCATATTCAATTTTCTTGTTTCCACATAACACCGAGTATTAACTCAAGTAAGGATAACTGGGATTCCAGATGCAAGAAGACTCACTTCTAAGGATAAAAAGATCCTTAATGCCCTCAATTCTATCTCTTTTCACCTCTGCTTACAAAAACAGTTGCTGTTTAAAAGTGACAGACTCATTTAACAAGGGCAAAGGTCCTAAGACCTCACAGGACTAAAGGAAAATAACTTTATTTCCATGTTTTCCATGCAGATTCCCAAGAACAGTTAAAAAAAAAGGGGGCGGGGGGACAAAACAATTTCCAAGATCACTGCAGACTGGAAGAGCTGTGCTTCAAACCAAAGTAGGATCTTGTGCTGAAATGGCAGGAGCAAGGTCCAAGTCCTCCTCAATGCCTTCAGCTAAAATTGCACAGACTTCCAATAAAAGTGTTTCCTCAATGTCTGATGGTTTCAATGGCATTTAATATGAAGCAAAATAATATACAATACTTCCAGGCATCAGCTTTTGGACTCTAAAGTAGGTCCTGCCCTCTAGGTAATTTTAAATTTATTTCCTGGAATTGCAAGTCATTGATGTATCCAGTGTGAAATATGAGCTCACAAAAAAAGTCCCAAGAACCCAACTTGCTTCATCTGTGGACCACAAAGGTATGGATTTTTAACTGAACTTGGTTTGCTCTATGCTCTAACCACCCTGTGCATGAAGAAAAACAGCTCTCCATAAAATATTATTTGGGAATAGTTCCTAACCATGTTAGGAGTTTCTGCTAGAAGACAGGAAAACTCTAGGGCAGCTGACACTCAAACCATGCTTTCAGTTCAGGGAAAAAGCAAAAATTCAACCCTTGAAACCCTGCCTGGAGCCTGCAGCCACCACTTTGTGCTTGCTGCTCTTCAAGCCCTGTATTTCAACCAGCTGGGTGCGAATGAGCAGTGCACAGCAGCACTGGGTGTTAGTGGTGGGCATCTCTAGCTCCATCAGCAAGTTCTTCACACGAGGCAGGGGAGATCAATAAAATACCCATCTAGTTTTTTGTTGTGAAAACAAACATGACACTTGGAAAAGCGAAGCAAAGAGAATGGCCAGGATATTCTTCTCAAGAGTTAGGATTCTCCTCAGAGAAAAAAAAAAATCTCTTAACATTATATGGTTTCATCTTTCTAAAAAAAGACAGCATGATATCCTGTTTAGAGAAGAACAGATTTAAGCAGCTGTCTCCACATGCTCCATCTGTTTATCATTACTCTGTGGTTTTGAGGGCTCGACATCTGAACAGGCACTTCATCAAGTCATGCACCTTGAGTGGACAGTACTCAAAACTCTCTCCAGGCTGAAAAAGACCTGCCACGAGTGCATGTAATAACACATAATGCATATCAACACATCAGCCCTTGTCCAGCAATTCAGATATGGAGGCACATGTCTGGGTTACCACCAGTAAAACCTAAAGGCAAAGAGCATATATGTATTTATTTTCTTGGCCTTTGTGACCATTAAAATATCAAATAAACTCATTCAGCTACTGTTTGCAGTAGAAACAAAACTGAGGTCAGAGCACAGCTCCCCAGTGACTAAAAAGCCTGACTTGGTCTGAGGCAGAGTCAGTGTAAGGTTTGGTGTATGGGCAGCCATCCAGCTGATAATTCTTATCTAAAAAGAGGTTATTTCACACCCTGTTTGAAAACAAAAGGCAGAGAGGGCACAATGGATCTGTGAAAGGCGATGGATGAAACACAGCTCTTTAAAACACGTGCCTTTAACCAACCATTTCCTCAGCAATGGAGTAGCTCTGCTTGGAAAGAATGAAATAATCTGCCTGATTACAGTGATCCAGCCCAGGGGAGCACAGAGCTCGGCCATGCCCACCACTGTCAGGTTTATGTTCCTACCCCAAAAACAGCTGCTCCATTTTGATGAAGTTTGGATATAGGGTTCTTCTAGATTTTAATCATTGAGAGAGTGGGCATGTGCTATTTTGTTTTTTTTCTTTACAGCCTTCCAGAATTTGGCAGCTGGTTTCCAGAGAATGATTTAAAACCTGATTGAGGTCAGACATGAAGATCTGGCCCAGCCATCTCCTCCCTAGCAGATGCCTCTGGAAGGGCATAAGAAGAAAGCAAACATCCCCTTGGTGCAGAGAAACCTGCAACCCAGAAACTGGGGGTGCACCAGAACCTGCACCCCAAGCTGGGGTGGTCCAGGATGGGTTTTAAGTCACAGTCTCAAATGTATGTTTTCAGGTGCAACTGATAAATGTACCCCATATTATTGTTAAGTGTCCATCTAGTTTAGCTTCATACAGAATGAACATCAGCTACTTGGTATTTTGAGTGTCCACAGGTAAGTAATGATCCCTGCTGTTCTCCCAATGTGCCTGCTTGGGAAAGCTTATGGTAATAAGTCTTGTGGGAGCAAGTAGACCATTCAAGCCTTCAAATCTGGTGAATTTTTTTTTTTTTTTTTTTTGAATCATAGAANAGACCTTTAAGATAATCAGCTGTTAACTCAGCACTGGCAAGTTCACCACCATGTCCCTTTCCAAACACTGTGTCTACATGTCTTTTAAACACCTCCAGGGATGGTGTTTCCACCACTTCCCTGAGAAGCCTGGTCCAAGCTTGACAACCCTTTTGGTGAAGAAATTTTTCCTAATATCAAACCTTCCCCAGCACAACTTGCGGCCTTTTCCTCTCATCCTGTCA